>PVKM010023837.1:0-20899 GCA_004027735.1 Carollia perspicillata
AAAAAACAAATTCAGAAAGTTTTCTGTGCAGTAATACATCCTATGAGAAATATTAAAATATACAATATTTGAGAAAAATATGTATGATGTCTGTACTAGGACCCAGTCATGTTAATAGATGGAGTTAACAGAAACTGTGATTAACCACCCACAAGCTTATATTCCATCTATTGTATAAAGTTCCAGTTTATTGATCTCAGCATACTCAAACTTCCCAAAAAGGGTTGCAATCTCATTTTTTTAATGAGGTCTAGGGAAGTTAAACTACCATTAAATGGTGGAATTGGGACTTAAATCAAAGACTTGTACAACCCCACATGTCACATTGAACCACTGGCACACGGCGTGAACATAGGGGAAGAAAATGGTCATGGGCCGTAATCAGGACTAGGGTAGATCAGTCTGCAGGGACAGTCCTGTGCAGAGAGAAAAGTGAGGCTCAGACGGGAAATACAGGCCAGTGCCTGAGTTATTGCAGCACACTGAAAGGCTGTCTTGCCTTTTCTAATCCCTTCCAATTAATCTTTTCAAAACGTATTTATCATGCCCGGCACTTACCAGAAAACTTCCAACAATGTTTCTTTGTTCTCCACAGTTTTGGCCCTCCACAACGTTCTTCCTGACTCCTCAGTTCAGCCCCACCATTTGACACAGACTGTTTTTGTCATCATTTCTGAACCACATGATAGCCTTCCCTACCTCTGAATTTAGGCAAACCATGCTGACCTCTCATTTCTTTGTCCCCTTACCAAATCTATTGTTCGTATCATTCTTTCTGATGGCAAAATCACATATAATTTATTGTGTGTATAATTTTCATGCCAAGTAGTTTGTAAAATGCTTTAGGGCCAAACACTAGGTTTTGCTTTGTTTCTCTATGAAGGCTACATCGGTGATATAAGAAACATACATAGTTTGTTCAGCTGAGTTAAAAACTGACTGACAAATATTGAAAAAATGGTAAAAACAAAGTTTTCATTCTGAATTTTCAGCATTTGGATTAAGTGACTCACAAATATTCTGTAATTAACTTGGATATTTTAGAGTATTAGTCTAAACAAAACTGTAGAGTTGGTATAACTACAATTTGTTAAAGATTTTATTTATTTATTTTTAGAGAGAGGGTAAGGGAGGGAGAAACAGAGGGAGAGGAACATTCATGTGCGGTTGCCTCTCTCGTGTCCCCTACTGGGGACTAGGCCTGCAACCCAAGCATGTGCCCTGACTGGGAATCAAACCAGTAACCCTTTGGTTCACAAGCTGGTACTCAATCCACTGAGCTACACCAGCCAGGACTATTTTAAACCTGTTTCCTTTCATTGAAATTTACTTGTGCTTCTCTGTCTCCCATTTCTAACCTTTTCCTAATTTTGTGTTCACCCAGATGTATCTTTTTCTAAGAACAGGGTTTTCAGGAACAACTATAAAAGACAAATGGACAAAACCAAAGCAGGGTGAAATCAGGAGAGGAAGGTGGGGATGGATGGGATGGGGGAGAGTGGTGGGAGGTAAATGCAGACAACTGTACTTGAACAGCAATAAAATAATTTTTAAAAAAACTAAGAAAAGAACAACTTTCCTTGGCTTGACGTCCTCCTGGGGATGTATGAATGACCTCAGCCACCTTAAAGCTTTTATGATGTCTCCCGACCTATTCTGACCCCTCCAGATTATTTCTATTTTCCAGGATCTATTCTGCAGTACAACTTGTCCTTTGAAAGGTGGATTATACCAGCCTTCAAGTGACCACAAGCTAAGGTACTAAACTAATTCAGAGGATAAATAAAAATTAAAAAAATATTCAAAGTAGTAACTTTTACCTTCCTCCTAGATTACTGGAATTTTTACCACAGTAAAATATTTAAAGAAAATGTTCGTGACTTTGGCTAGAAGGATATTTTAAGGAAAATGTTTAAAATATAATAAGGAAGAAGATGAGCAATGTTTGAAATATTTTGTGTTATAGAATTCTACAAATTATGCTTAGTCTCACAAAAGGAGTTACCCACAACTATTTGTTGATTAATTTATTGTTTTTAATTTATATTATTTATAAACTGTATATATATAATTTATATTATTTATAAATTAAGTTTGCTTACTTAATTGACTATTAAACACCTAGTGTTGAAAATGCATATTAACTATCTCTTTTCTCTTCCTGCTTTTAAGATTCTCTCTTTATCCTTAATCTTGGGTAATGTAATTATGATGTGTCCTGGTGTGTGCTTACTTCGGTACAACTTCTTTGGGACTCTCTGAGCTTCCTGGACTTCCTGGAAGTCTATTTCATTTGACCGATTAGGGAAGCTCTCCTTCACTACTTACATCCATGATTACTCTATCCAGCAAAGCTATCATTTAGAATGGAAAGACAGATAAAGTGCTTCCCAGATAAGGTCAAGTTAAAAGAGTTCATCATCATCCAGCCTTTATTATAGGAAATGTTAAAGGGATTTATCTAAGGAAAAGAAGATGATCAAAAATGTGAACAGTAAAATGACAACAAACTCACCACTATCAACAATTGAACCTAAAAAAACCCCACAGAAACAAACTAAACAAACAACTAGAACAGGAACAGAATCATAGAAATGGAGATCACATGGAGGGTTATCAGTGGGAAGGGGTAGTGGGGAGAATGTGGGAAAAGGTATGGGGAATGAGAAACATAAATGCCAGGTGCAAAATAGACAGGGGGAGGTTAAGAATAGTATAGGAAACAGAGGAGCCAAAGAACTTATATGTATGACCCATGGACATAAACTAAGGGAGGAAAATATTGGTGGGAGAGGGGTACAGAGCAGAGGGGAATAAAGGGGAGAAAAAAATGGGACAACTGTAATAGCATAATTAATAAAATATACTAAAATGCACATTAAAGTGAAAATGTACAGAAATACTATATAAGATATAATGCTTTATTTATTGTTCTTCAATTACAGTTGTTCTATATTTTTCCCTGTTTCTCTACCCTGCCCTATTCACAGCCCCTCCCATAGTCAATCTCCACCCCTTGTAGGTACCCACGGGTCTTCTAAACATGTTCCTTGACTAGCTTCTTTCCCTTCTTTCCCCATTATCCTCCTTCTCTCCTCCCCTCTGGTCAGCATCAGTGTGTTCCTATTTCCATGTCTCTGGTTATATTTTGCTAACTTGTTTGGTGCGTTGATTAGGTTTCACCTATAGATGAGATCACATAGTATTTGTCTTTCACCACCTGGCTTATTTTACTTAGCATAATGCTCTCCAGTTCCATCCCTGCTATCGTGAAAGGTAGGAGCTCCTTCTTTTTTTCTGCTGTGTAGTATTCCACCATGTAAATGTACCACGATTTCCTGATCCATGCATTTACTGATGGGCACTTAGGCTATTTCTAACACTTGACTATTGTAAATAATGCAGCTATGGACATTGGATTCTTAATTATTCATACCCAAATGACAAATCTCTATATAATTTTTAAAGATCTGCCTGTAGAAATATTTTCTCTTTTTGAATTGTATGCTTATATCTATTAATATTTTATCAATATTATTTAAATAATATCATAAAGTTAATAGAATACCAATCATTTGGGCCACACACATTTTTTTTCTGCCCAAATGCATAATGTATTTTAAAACTAATAATCAACAACAACAATCAAATAAAAAACACTTCTCCAATTCTCTCGAGATAGTGAATCAGCAAAACCTAAAACTTGCCATTCCATTTTCACCTTACACCTAATTGCACCCCCTAAACAAACAACACTGAGGAAAAAACAAATGAACAAATCTTACGTGAAGAAGAAACAGTGGGTCCTGTGCTTTGAAGAGGTCCACTTATTTGATATTCTTAGGTTAGCAATGGCATAGAAAAATAGAAGGATATGAAACAGTTTCAAACATATTCACATAAAGTGTATTCACATTTAATTGTTGAAGTAGTTTTTGCAGAAATGTCAACTTGTAACTAGGAATCAGCATGAGGGCTTTTTATTACCATAAACTCAGGAATAAGCAGTTTGAAGCTCAAGTTATTTACCATTGGAGCTTTAAAATCTTGACCCAAATGAGACACAGCTTTTAAAAAAAGACTCAAATCTTGAACCAGATAATTAAAAATACTATGAAGTTTTATTTTAGTAACGTAACATCTTAAGTATTTGAACAAATGTATCACACAGAAATATTTATACATAATTTTAACAAAATATTTTTATATCAAATTGGAAATGACAGACCACATTTGGAATTTCTAAATGCAACCTTATTAATAATCACTCCACAGGCACGGCGACCATGGTCAACACCAGTGAAACTAAAAGGGAGATTGGGTGTGATGGGTTTGTGACAGACACAATGGAAGGTGGGGGCTAGAAATCAGCAACAAGGGGGTGATTTGGTTGTGGGAATTTTTTTAAATTTTTAAATAAAAAAGCAGCAAACGCTTAATCATTAGTTTACAAAAATTTGATAGCATTCGGTATAAGACACTACCTTGAGTATAAGTGTATATGATGACTGTGAATAAACCTAGAAATAAATCAAAATAAAATGTGCATGCTTGTCCGAGTCTTACCCAAACTTCTGTCTATAACTTAGGACTGGAAACTCTTCAGGACATTTCTTGGGATGTTTTCCAATATGTTCCATTTTCAGCCAAGATAGAAAAAAATCACATTAAATGTATTCATGGCATTTTACATAAAACCATGAAAATATAGAAGTTTTGGTTTTTTCCAAGGACAATTTTTGAAATCTGAAAATTATACATGTTTGGCTGAAGTTCATGAAAGAGAGTTTAGATGGTCACAGGTAAACTTTAGCCTAATTTACTTAATAGCAATTTTAAAAAAATAAGATTAATTGTTCTCATAAAATATCCTTAAAAGTAATTCTGCATTCTTCCAGTAGTGCATTTTCTGTAACTTAAATATAAAACTATGCCTGCGATATATCTGGTACATATAACTGTTCAAACATCAGCCACACATTGATACACAAAGACACCTCTAAGCAGACATTGTTAGAAAGGCCCTCTCCTCATACTGCAACTATATGCAAACAGTAGTTGTGAACCATTCAGGCTTCTTCAAGTTGCATTGGTCCCTGGGGTTACATTTAAGACGTGACCTGTGTTTTTCATCCAGTATTATCTCTACTCTTCGTTTCTATCTATCTGTTCTTGGTAACTTATAACCATTTTACCACACCTTATTGTTCTCCATCATCTTTTAATACTTTCCTTAAATTTGTTATTGAATTTTTATTTGCATTCTCTTGTTTTGAATAGAATGATAGGCAGGACACTTTGCTAGCTTTTGAGCATGATTATTATAAATATCCAAAGTCTGAGGACTAGAAATCAATACGTCAGTGCATTCTGGCATATAACACAAGACTATGCTATTATTCAAACCATAACTTTATTTCATTTATCTTTTGCAAAATGTTTACTTAAATGTAAATTTTATTATTTACATAAACTTAAAAAATATATAACGTAACTTATTTTCAAGTTTACTCTTCTTATCTTGTTTCCAGGAATAAATTGAGAGGGCTTTTTTCCTTTCTTTTATTTATTTTTTTGCATATGCTAAGTAATATAATTATACTGTTGAGTAAAATAAGCTTCTGTTTGAAGAGATAAAGCATTTGTTTCAACAGGGAACTAGTAAAATATAAAAGGGAGAGTAAGAAATTATTACACAAACAATAGATTTTGGCTGACCCAGGAAAACATAGATATGGGTTGAAAATTAAGAATTTATTTATTTATTGAAATTTTTAACTTTCAGTCTAGTTTTTCTTTATAGTGATTTGCTGCAAACCAACTAGGAATATTAAAAGAAAAACACTTTCTCAAATGATTTCAATTATAAAAAATGTGTGCCAATAAATTCTTTTTAAAATATATTTTCTTAGGCAATCTTTAACATCATTGATCCTTAGCACCCTTAGTGGAACTCTTATCATTAGGCTAGACAATATTTCTATTATTGTTTGGACATACAAAGCTAGAGAATTTAATTCTAACTACCCAGATAAATAAGAATCTATTTCCAATTTTCCTGTAAAAGAAATCAAAGATAATGGTTTTATTTTCTGCAGGTTATGAATTACTCTGCATAGAGACTGTATGGTGTAATGAAGAGTGAGAACCAATGGAATTCTGCTTCCAAATCATTACAAATGTGTGACCTTGGGTAGAGAAAACTCTCTAGCTCTTTCCCTCATTTGTAAAGAAAAAAGTGGTGATGATAATAGTAACACTGACCTCAAGGCGTCCTTGTAGGATTTGAAAGAGATGAGGCATGTAGAGCTCCTTGCATAGTTTCTGGCATACAGCAACTCTTAATTATCATCACCATTATTATTAATTATAATAGTAGTTGTGCACTATTTAACACAAGGAAGTAGTCCTCAACAACACTGGAAAATAGACCGAACAGTTCTGATCTGTGAAAATTAACCATAGTCATTATGATTACTTACCCATTTATTTTTCTAAAAGAGTGTGACATAGAAAGCCTTAAAATTTCCATGGGTTAAGGTGCCTGAGATAATATGTGGTCAGAAGAAATACCTACAAAAGGACACTTTTCTTAACAATAGGCATCAACCACATTTTTCAAAATGCCCAATGGCAGAATGTCAATCTGCCTGACAGTGTAAATCTCCTTAAAGCAATTTAATTCAGATTAAAAAGATAACCTTGGCTTATATCTCAGAATGAAGGATCTGTTTCAAATCCATCACGTTAACACTATCAATAACCCACTCTGACCCATGATTGAGTAGTTTTAATTAAATTCAGTTAGAGTGCTGGGGGAAGGGTGCTTCATTTAGTCCTTCGTTAATGAAGTGAATATTATAAATATCTCTATAACTTTTGTGGCTTGAACATCTTTCTTTTTTATTGAATTTATTGTTTTCCGCGCTATAGAGCAATACCATTCGGGGACCTGTGGTTCCCAGGAGCTTTAATGCTACCCCACTTCCAATTCTATAAACCAGAGGCCTGCTGTTTTAATCACGCCTCTCTCCCTCTCAATGTTGTTTGCGCCCTGGTACAACCCATCTGCCTTGAATCTAGTGCTCCGCTGGGGCCGCACACATCTGCCAGCCAGACTACCTTCGTACACAATTACTCAATCCACCGTAAGGCTCTTTAATAGGAAACAAGTGTGACAACGGCGAGCCTCTTTTTTTTTTTTTTTTCCTCCTCCCTCTTAAACCGCAGAGTCAAATAGCTCTAATAGAGATGAAGCTTGATAGATCCGCCCAGGTGTAGGTGAAATGGTAGAGCCTCCGGGGTAATAGATGCTGTGCTCTCATGCTGAAGTTTAACACTTTGTCCTGACCGGCTCTCCGGCAGCAGCGCGATGCGCTGCTCCTCGTACAGTTACAAAGTCAACACACTGCTTGCCGCTCACTTTTATACCTAATCCGGAGGGCAACCTGGAGCTAGGTAAGAACAGCAGAAGAACCCTTTCACCTCAACGTTTGGACAAAGGACAGCAAATGCAGTAAGTGGAATATTTATCTTTTTTTTTCTTTTACATAGAATTAATTAGGGATGTTTACTCTCAGGGAATAAAGACTTTGCAAAAGTGAATGAGCAAAAAGCCTGTGTTCATAACCCTGTGGCTTTCCCCTGGTTTCATTTTCACGGTGCCTGGGCACTGTCACTGAAGCTTAAATACTCCTAGTGAGTGACTTCCCCATTCAGAAGGTCTCGGAGCTCAAATATGGTGCTGATAATATTGCTAATTCAATCCTGTAGCCTGGCATATTATCTGCTATTTCTGGGTGAAATGTCCTTTCTTAACGTCAAAAATGATGGTGGCAAGTGTTCTGTCACAGTTATGAGAATAGAAAACAGTCTTTAAGAAATACATTCTCTTCTTCAAAATGAATTTCAACTTTTACACATAACCGTATTGTTACATCACTATTTATGCATTGATGTGAAGAATTTGCTTGTAACTTTTGCTTAACAAATCTGTACATCCCAATCTCCTATCAAAGAAGTGATGCTAAAAGCTCTGAAGCCAGGATTAGGTTGTGGCAGCAATGACAATGATAATGAATTTTTAAAACAAAACAAAACAAAAGATCATTTGTTTAATAGCGTAGGGAAAGATATCAAAACCAGATGTAGGAAATCTCAACTTTGACTTTCTGGTCTTTCATGCTTGGTTTAAAGCAGCCTTCACATTGAGTTTACTTTGCATTTACAACTTTAGATTCACCATTAAACTATGTTTGAACTTGAAGTTCAGATTTGATCTAAGTACAGCTCTATTCCTTGAGCCCCCTACTCTTATTTTTACTTGGCTATAGGGAATATCTTTACTACTATACCATATATCCTGAATTGTGTTAACAAGCTAACTGTGGTGGACTTTTTCAGGTGGAATGTCAGCCAATGTGAAAGAATGTGCTTGCTGTTCAAATGCATGATGTTTCATGTAAGAAATAAACACAGGGGACATATGCCCTGACAAAGATTCAGTTACGATTTCTAACTTCAACCCATCAAATATTGCACAATGATGATCACATTTAAAAAGGATGCAATAAAAGCTGTCAGCACATCTTATCTATTTGTAGTCATTTGAGGCTTTTTTTTTAGGCATTTTTAATTCGAAAAATTTGTAGTGAAGGCATTGTCATCTCAAAAGACAATGCACATATGTAGAGTACACAGATCGGTGAAATTAGATAAAACACTGTAGCATTGTTTAAGTAATTTCCCACTGGCCAATGTTTCGTTTTTGTTTTCTAACGATTATAAATGGACATTATTGAAATTGATGGTTTAAAAGCCATGACAGTAGAATCCTGATGACTCCTTTGTGTATATTCAGAAATGATTTAGCTTGGATAAAGTTGCTGCTATGAGAGGTTTAATTAATTACTGCTAGTTTAATATATTTCTTTTAGAATTGCACTTGACATTACTGATGGTGGAGTAAATGCAGTTTAAAAGTCATTCTTCATGAAATACTTTAACCGACAATTGTTGGCATTGAATAGCGGTCAATGTCTACCCCCTACAGGGAGAGAATCTAATTTCACTATGCCTTCCCCAGTAAATGAGTACCACAGAGTACAGTTCACACATATGAATGCTGTAACCCTGTCAATGACTCCAACAAGTGCCCCTTAATGAAAAGGTCAGCCCTGTGATTAATAGGAAGCCAGTTTGAAAGGCTGGACCTCACTTCAGCACTACATTTAGATTTGTTTCTTCTTGATTTACTTCATTTGCCTTTCAAAGTGCAATAAAAATCAAGTGGTACTATACTGCAATTTGAAACGTCTTGTGGTTGACTGTATCTGATGGCAGCACGTTGGTTAGTATATTTGATTCAATAAAAAAGAATACTAATTAAGTGAAAAAAATAAGTCCAGCCAATTACTGAGGGCATAGGATGATGAATAAGAATTTTACTCTTTATCCACAGTTACACTATTGAGGCTTTGCTTAAGTTTCAGTTGATTTAATGAATTTTAAGAAGTATTGTAGGGGTGATTGGAGTGACAGAAAGGGTCTGATGTTTTTACATAAGATTCACTGTACTCGAACGCTACATATATACACATATGCATGTGTGCATGCATATGTGTGCATGCATGTATAATATACGTATGTGTGAATATGTACATATATGTATATGTGTATGTGACTCCAGCAGATGGTATTCTGCTAATGGTGGATTTCATTGAAAAACATAGCTACGTAGAGATGATGAGAGTAATTATAAACCTAAGTGACATCCACAAGTAATTCAGCCATTTAAAATTATAATGGTGGTTTTGTTATAACCATTACAATAAACACTTGTGCTGGAAAATATTAAGTCAATTTAAAACAATTTTTAAAAACAACTTTTGACTGGAACTATATTTTATTCATAAATATTGTATTAAAAATTTAGGCAGTTCACAAAGTAGATGGTCCTTAAATAAGTTCCTTCATCTTTTTATTTATATAATTATTTTGTGTGCCTGTGGCTTTATCTATACCTGTTTTGAAATAAGATTCCAATATAAGTAATAAAGTAATACAAATTGTGTAAATATATGTGCTATATAATGCATGTAATTTTTCATATGCTTGGAGAAAATAACTTTAGAAATTATAGTATGTGTCAACTTATTCTGAAGGTTATACTCTTCTAACTTATTTTTTAATCCTAAATCAACATTTATAGGGTTTAATAATCCCATTTTCATTCTTAGTAAAGGACCTATATTACATATCAAGATAGGAAGTATAGGAAAAAATACGGCCCAATTTCAATGGCCACTCAAGGAGGAGAGAGGGTAGTCAGTCAGCCCACTATGTGGGCATAGTGCTTTCTAGATGTCCTCCTGCCTTACCAGTGCCCACAGCTGTATCTTCCAGGTGTTCTTCTATTTGGGGTTTCATTTTTTTACTCTGAATTGGAAGCCAGCTACTTCCAGATATGGTGCTTATGAATAGCATTAGTTGGACATCAGCAGGGAACCAGCATTTTGTATTGATAATTTATTTAGCCCTGAGAGCTCAGTGAAGTAGGTACTGTTTCTACTTACATTTAAATGTAAAAACAGAGTGGTTGAGGCACTTGAAAAGTGTTGCACAGCTGGTAAGTAAAGGAACTAGGGTTTAAATGAACTGTCCCTAAGAACAGGTACCTTCTCTAACAGGGAAGTAGAATATACTGCTTCCCTAACAATTGACCCTTATCAGCTCAAAGTTGTCATGATCTCTGATCACCTTAACAAAGCATTAATAGTTAAATGCCAGTGGGTATGACCTCACTTGAAGTTATTTCATCACCCAGCACTTAGAGACCCTACTACTTTTCAGAAGTCTTACTACTGGTAAAGTAGTTACAGTTACATCCCAGACAAACTGGCAAACAAACTGGTTCTTCCACATCACTCAGTTGCTAAATTTCCATTCCTATTAATATTAAGTCTCTGAGAAGTGTGTGTCTCCTGAGAATATTTTCAACTAAGCCGCTGCTGACATTGACAGGGGTGACTTGAATCATAATGGCCTCTCAATGAGAGTCACCTCAACACATCCCCACCTAAAGCAGTGAAAAAAAATGAGCTGTCAGAATTCACCCTCAAAGATAGTCAGGCCTCAGGTATTCAATAGGACCATCTGGATATTTATTTTAAATAAAGTCAAATACTAATTGAAGTTTCCCTTTATCTATGACCATGCAGATAACCTGGAAAATACCTATTTGAAAGATTTCATTTGAAATACAGATTTTCTTAGGAACGTGAATGTTTGTTATATCTATCTGCTCAAATGATTTCTTTCCAACATGAACATTTATCAATATAATTGAGAACATTCTTTGTAGAGAGATCAAAAACAAAATATTTATGATTAAAAAACCCTTTCATTTCATAACATAACTTTTATCATGATGGGCTTGAATATCTTCTTCCAGAAAAAGACAGAATATTCCGTTTAAAGAGAGCTCCAGTGTTTTTTAAAAATCCATATTATCATAATTTTTAAGCCAAGACATAGATTACTTTTATAAACACAAACAGATTTATGCAAGGCAAAAGAAAATGAAATAAGTGTGAGGAAATTACCTGGAAATTTTAGCAACCCCAACCCATTTTTTCTGAAAAAATTGGTAGATATAAATATTACCATAACTCTAACATATTTTTGGTTATGATAAAAGAGACTTGATAAAGATATTTAGATGAAGTTGGTGTTTATAAAATCATAGATTATTTTTATACAAAAGAAAACAAGTAATTTTTTTCAAACTACTGGTAATCTCAAGATCCTTGAAGAATTAATCTACAGTGACAGGATCTGAAAGCTCTAAATACCTTGAGGATTGATGATTACTTTAAAAACAGTGGTCAAAGACTTCCTCTACCACTATCATTACTCAAACAGATCAACGGGCTAGCTTCTTGAAGTTGATCTTATCCTCATAAATCCTGTTTTTGAATTAACCAGAAACTACTTCATTTTCATTTATAGGCTCATCTTCCACTTCCTCCTCTCCTGAGCTGACCTATTCCAAGCCTTCCACCAGGGCCCCGATCTACAATTAGTTCTATTGCTGGTTACTTCTGTCTCATGTTCCAGGGAGACATGGGGAACATTGTAGGTGTAGACACTGTGCTGGTGGACAGTTCCACCCTCATAGGTGGTTAGCTTCCTCTGCCTTTTTTTCACTCTGAAGACGAGGTCGGTGGTCAACCACAACTCAACTCATGTTTCCTCCTTTGCATGGAGGGCTCTTGGCCTCAGTTTTTCTACAGCAGTCAGACTCCTGACCAGCTTTAATCTATTATTGCGAAACATATGTAAATTTTCTTGGTTTCTCTCCTGCTTAATATTAAATATTCTCTTTGTTTTGGGCCCATTGAAACCTATGGCATATTTTGAGCAGTATATCAATTTCTAATTTTGCTATAACATATACTTTATCATTAATGTATGTTCAAAGCAAAAATTGCAGGTGTGTCTAACTCAGGAATTCAAAGCAGAATCTAATTAGCAGTCAACTTCATTTGTTTTATTCTTTAATGTTGTACATTCAATAGCAGAGAGAAATTATTAGTGTTCTGTTTGTACTTGCATTAAAAGTTTGAAGTTTGACCTTGGTTTCAGCCAGATGTGCTTAAACATCAATGCTGGCTAATTGTTTTCCTGATAAAAAACATTTTCAGTTGCTCTAGAATTTATTTTCTCTAGATAAGTTATATGCTACTAATTATGCATATACTTTTTAACATTTATAGTTATTTTTGACTGGATTATAAATCTAAAATTCTCTGTAAGTGGAGCACTAAACATGAACCGTGGGTTTCTGGTCTTCTTTCTGACAATACCTACCTCATTTCCAAAATGTGGAGAATATCCAGTATGTAACAGTTTTTGTGATTATTTACATGTAAAAGAACTTTGCAGACTTCGTTGTTAAGTGACCAGGAATAACTTTGAAACATTACCATACAATAGAAAGAAACATGAAAATGCACAAACCATGTGCATGATGCTTCCCACAAGACCCTTGCCAGATTTTAAAGGGTTTCATATGCAGTGCAGGGCTATATGTTTGATATAATTTATGTTATATCACATAAAGCATAACACATATTTTCTTCCTTAGACTAAAATATACTTTAGTGATATTTAATCATAAAAATTTTATCTAAGTTCCACTTGACAAAGTATAAATTTAAATTAATAATGTCTCTAGCCAAACACTTTCAAACCTTTTTCCCAATTTGTAAACTTAATGAAAGATTCACATTCAATTATTGACATTTTTATGGGCTTCTCACCTGTCCTGTTTTGAACAAGTTAAGAAATAAAACAAAGTCAATAATGGAGGCCAAAAATCATTAACATTTGAAAGTGAATGTGTGTACAGAATTCTTGAACTAAGTTTGGTTTACCCACCGAGTCGCAGACAACATTGGTTTGAAAAAGAGTGAAAGGACTGTTGTCAGTACTAGCAAGAATGTGTAGAGATTCATATGATATTTGGACATACAGTGTCTGTCATCTTTGCTTTCAGATACCTCATGAAATAGCATGATAGTACTTTGATTTTTTCACTTTAATAATGTTAGAAATATATTTTAACACAATTTTGTGATCAAATATTTAATTTATACAAAAATTTGACTAAGATTAGTTTATGTGAAAACATTTCCATTTCCTTTTAGGTATAAAAGCAAGTATATGTGAATAAATATAAAGAAGGAACTACTATATTTCCTGTGATTTACATGACCTCATTTAATCTTCATATCAATAAGGAAAAATAAATATGTACATTCCATTTAAAGATGAGCAATGTGTTTTATTTTCTGAATTTCATGAATAACATTAAACCAAGAAAATATTTTCAAATGACTAATATGATGTTGAAAAAAGTGAAGGTCTACAAACACGCCAAGAACCCAAATGCAGTAGAGACGGGGTCAGAAACTTTTACATAACAGCTGTAGTCCCTTGGACTGAGTGTTAGAGACTCAAACTCTTTCAGTACATTCTGAACCATAGGAATGAGCATATCTTGGCATACCTGAGAGGTACTGAGAATTTGGAATTCCAGACCACCACAGTGGAACTGATAACACAATAGGGAAAGTTACATGAGTGGTTTAATATCAAGCACATATGAAGTTATGTTTATACTATGTTTATACTAAAGTTATGTTTATACTATACCATAGTCTATTTGTTATGCAATGGCATAATGTCTAAAAAGACCATACATGCCTCAATTTATAAATGTGTTATTACTAAAAATGCTAACCATTATCTGAATCTTCAGGGAGCCATAACCTTTTTTGCTCATGGAGGGTCTTGCCTCGATGCTAATGGCTGTTGAGTGATCAGGGCGGTAGTGTTGGAAGTCTGGGTTGGCTGTGGCAATTTCTTAAAGACTTGCTGCCTGCAGTAAAGCTTCCTTCAAATTGGAGTCAGTCCTCTGAAACTCTGCTACTGCTTTACCAGCTAAGTTTATGTAACATGTCAATTCTTTGTTGTCATTTCAGCAATCTTCACAGCATCTTCACCAAGACTAGATTCCATTTTAGGACTCTGCTTTCTTTGCTTATCCATAGAAGCAACTCCTCACCTTTTAAAGTTTACCATGATATTGCAACAATCCAGTCACATCTTCAGTCTATACCTCTAATTCTAGACCCCTTGCTCTTTCCTACATGCTCAAGAAACTTACTCTTGAACCACTGAAAGTCATCCACAAAGGATGAAATTACTTCCTTCTAACCTGTTAATGTTGATGTTTTGGCCTCTTACCATGAATCATGACTGCTCTTAATGGCATCTAGAAAGGTGAATCTTTTCCAGAAGGTTTTCAATGTACTTTGCTCAGCAGAGGAATTACTATCTGTGGCAGCTATAGCCTTATGGAATGTGTTTCTTAAGTAATAAGACTTAAAAGTTGAAATTACCCTTTGATCCACGAGCTGCAGAATGGAGTTGTATAATTAATTAGTAGGCATGAAAAACATAAATCTTATTGCACATCTGCATCAGAATTCTTGAAGGTATTGTCAATGAGCAGTAATATTTTTGAAAAAAAAATTTTTTTCTGAGCAGTAGGCCTCAAAAGTGGACTTAAAATATTCAATAAAACACATTGTAAACAGATGTTCTGTCATCCAGGCCTTATTGTTCCATTTATAAAACACCAGCAGAGTAGATTGAACATAACTCTTAAGGTCCCTAGGATTTCCATAATGGTGATGACTATGGTCTTCAACTTGATTTCATCAGCTGCACTAAGTCCCAGGCAAGAGTCAGCCTATCCTTTGAAGCTTCGAAGCTTTGAAGGCATTGACTCCTCCTCTCTAGCTATGAAAGTGCTAGATGGCACCTTCCAGTGAAAGGCTGTTTCATCTACATGGACAAGCCACCCTCATTACTGATCTTAGCTAGGCCTTCTGGATAATTTGCTGCTTCACTTCATACCAGTATGCAAATGGCTTCTTTCCTTAAACCTCATGAACTAACCTCTTCTAGCTTCAAAACTTTTCTTCTATAGCTTCTTCACCTTTCTCAGCCTTCATAGTATTAGAATTAGGGCCTTGCTCTGGAATTAGCTTTGGCTTAAGGTATAGGACTGGTTTGATCTTCTATCTAGACCACTAGAACTTCCAGATCAGCAATAAGGATGTTTCACTTTTATCATTTGTGTGTTTACTGAAGTAACATTTTTAATCTCCTTTAAGAACATTTCCTTTGCATTCACAACTTGGCTGTTTGACACAAAAGGCCTAGCTCTTAGCCTGCCTTGGCTTTTGACATGCTATCCTCATTAATCTTTTCTTGTTTGTTTTTTAAATTTATTTTTACTGTATTTTTATTACAATTTGCCCCCCTTATATTCCTTTCCCACCCCTATAATCACCACACTGTTGTCCATGTCCATGAGTCCCTTTTCTTTTTTTGCTTGGCCCTTCCACCTCCTAAATTCCCATCTGCCAAGCCCCTTAGCTGACATCCTGCTCTCTCTCAGTGAGCCTGTCTCTATTTTGCTTGTTAGTTCAGTTTGTTCATTAGATTCCACTTATGAGTGAAATCTTATGTTATTTGTGTTTCTCTGATTGGCTTATTTCACTTGGCATAATGTTCTTCAGGTCCATCCATGCTGTCACAAAGGAAATATTTTCTTCTTTTTTAAGGCCGAGTAGTATTCCATTGTGTAAATGTCCCATAATTGTTTTATCTGCTCATCTACTGATTGATATTTGGGCTACTTCTATATGGTGGCAATTATAAATAACACTGCAATGAACATAGGGGCGCTTATGTGCTTTTGAATTAGTGTTTCAGGTTTCTTCAGATAAATTCCCAGAAGCAGAATCACTGGGTCATAAGGAAGTTCCATTTTTGAAGTAGCACTTTTGATTTAAAAGGAGAGATGTGTGACTTTCTTTCACTTGAATGCTTAGAAACTATTATACAGTTATTATTTGATGAAATTTCAATATTGTCATGTCTCAGGAAATAGGGAAGTATGGAGAGAGGGAAAGAGAAGGGGGAATGGCTGGTCAGTGGCACAGTCAGAACATATACAACATTTATCAAATCAGTTTATATATATATGTGTGTATATATATGTATATGTATATATGTATGTATATTTATATAAAACAGCAAATGATACTGATCACAGATCACCATAACAAAAATAGTAACAATGAAAGAGTGGAAAATATTGTATTACCAAAATGTGACAAAGACATGAAGTGGATTACCGAAAATGACACAAGTGCTATTAGAAAAAGAGGTGACATGGACTCTGTCAATCCAGGGTAGCCACAAAACTTCAATCTGTAAAAAAAAACAAAACACCTCAATATCTGAAATGCAATAAAGTGAAACACAATAAAGAAGGTATACAGTTAGATCAAGAAATGAATATGATATCAAATAACACAATCTCTTTTAAGTCATTTTACTTTGACGCTTTAATTTGAATGCAAATGCTATTGATGGATTTATTGTGTGGAAACTATATATATTTTATATCAAACCTGTCTTCATATGATACTTTAGGTATTTTTATTAATTTGTGTTACAATAATGTGATAACTTGTTCTGTATGTATATGTTCTTGCATGTGAGAGTGAATACATGCATATGTGAATAACCCTCTATTAGCATGACTTCTATTATGTTTTCCATAGCACTAGCTTTATTAAATAAAAATGTTTTTTATTTCATTTTAAGAACTATGGTCCATAATTTAAGAAATAAATCTCATCACAAGCTTTTGTTTTTACTAACGGAAAAAAACTATGGACTTAAAGCATTTGTTTCCTGGCTTCCCTTGCCTATTTTAGTTTTGAATACTTACAGCAATCAGTTGTTATTCCCTGGTACTATAGGAACACTGGATATTTATATTATTTAATGTGTAACTTTGAACGATGACTATGGCTACCAACACCATTACACTGACATCCATTAAGTGGAATACAAACTATTTTGATATTATTAACTTTTAAAAACTTTGTTCATTTTGGAATTTATGAACTTTCATTGTTTATTATGAAAAAACTCAAATATATTTTTGGTACTTACTTATTTATTTACTTACATTAGTATGGCTTGGGCGATATATTGCCCACTTGGAGTCTTTTATAGAGTCTCCAGTGCAACTAGACTAACAAGGCCACCACTGACCAAGGCTGACATGAGCCTACTCAGAAGGAGCTAGGACAAGGGGACAGAGATTGCTAGCAGGGCAGCATTAGGTGTTTCACCTGAGGCAGTCCTTTTCCAACAGCTCAAATGCAAGCAAGATCACAATGAGGAGGTGCAGGGTTGGCAGAACACCTGAGCTCAAATGCCTCCTTCCCAAGGAACCCATGTCTTCTGTAACAACAGAGACACATACTCAGGAAAACCCAACATTGGGCTTAGTGTCAGGTATTTACAGTTCTCCCAGTCCCAGTTCAGTGTCGCTGTGAAGTGTCATTTTTATCATGAGTAAATTTTCCTAGGAATTCTGTTGGCATTCTAATTTTTCTCAGGTTTCCAGGTGAATAGAGCTAGAGAGTTCATAAAAGATCAAATTGCCATGGGCAAGAGGAAAGTGTGTTGTGAGTCCTTTATCCACACATAGTTAGCATGAAGTTTGAGAGGATAAATTTTAAGGACTACCTACCATGCAATCTCTGAGAGCAGACCGCACTTCGGTTATAGTTATAGGTAGTTATAGTTATAGCTATAGTTACAGCACTAAGACCTGCCATCATCTGTACTTTTGATTTCACTTCCAAAAAATGTTAAGCATTTCTACCATCTCTGTAAACTTTAAAAACTATACATACTTACATGTCAACATTTTAATGGGCTGAAAAACCATCTAAATTTATTAATTAAATTTTCCAAGGGAATTTTGTGTCCTTTTTATGAGATTAGGCTAAGAAAGATTAAGGCTACACTTTAAAAGACTAAACTCAGAATCAATTATGTAACTGCTTAAAATAAATAAGACTTCATATAAGATGAGCAAGAAATTGCTTTCCAAACTCAGGATACTAGTTCTGGAGAATGACCTTTGCATAAAAAGAGGCTGATAGGACCTATCCATCCTACATCAGTTGTGCCCACAGCAATGACATTGTAAGTGGCCACATGTGAGGTAAGTATGCTTGAGGGGAAGGATGTGGCCATGGCAGAAACTCTAGCTTTTCTAGAGGGAAGCTGTGTAATAGGCACTACACCCATCATCATCAGTGTTTAAGGACTGACAACAACTGTGTTTTCAGAAAGGACTATGAGGTGAGCAGGTTCAGAGCATGTGAGGGCATTTACTATTGTGGTTGTCGATACTAATTGTTAGGTTTTAACAGCACTGGTAAGAATTCATAACAGTGATATTTAAATAAATGAATACTAAGAAACATTATGCAATTTAGACTGAGCTTACTAGTTTGCTGTTTAGAAATAGGTATTAGCTTTACCAAAACTGTAAAATATGTGTGCATTTACATATGTGCATTGTCTTGGAGAGAGTAGAGAATTTACCGAAAGCTCAGAGATTCTGCTTGCATCAAAGTCAGCATTAGCAGTATGACAATGAACAGGTCATTTAATAACACTACCTAAAATTTTTCCACTGTAAAATGAGAAGTTTGAGATAAATCATGTGAATTATTTATATTATAATAACAAATACATTATTAATGTATATTTTATGTTTACATTATACTTTACTTAAATAATAAAGTATGTACATATATAAATTATGATAGCTAATATTATTGAAGAGTGGTACATATAAGAATGTAAAATTACATTTTATGCAGAAGACATATTACTCATAAAGATGTGTGTTAATTTTTTATTTTAATTTTATGATATATTTTAAGGACTTAAACTTATTCTTGACTCAGTTAATAAACTTTTGAGTAATTAAATATCCTGAAGTTACTTGAATATTGAAAAATGAGAGCACTAATTCTCGTAGTTAATTTTGCTGGCTTCTGTTAAGTGCTTATTATGAATTAAGGAATTAAAGTGCATTTATTGCATTTTAAGCAGATACTAATTTGCCTTTTTTCTATTAAAGATAATTTTTTGTTCTGTCAAACCATAGACATCATAATAAAATGGAGATATGTCAATGTAATTAGCTTAAAGTGTGAACTTAATTTATCTTGAATTATATATAATAAGAAAAAATATATAACCATATTAAGAATGATATTACTTAAGATAGAAAATATTATATTGCAATTGTTTCATAATCCTTTTTGAAATCAAAGCTGTAAGTCTTCGGAAAATTTGTCAGAGATATATGAAGTTCTGTTAATTTTTTTTCCATTACACATTGCATTTTTTATTTTATAGATATAGATTAAGTTTTAACATCAGTTGTGGCTGGCTCTTTTAAGTTGGATGAATAATAATACTTAAAACACTTTTGGATTTTTTTTTCAATAGGACATCTCATAGTGAGTGACCTTAAAAGATATGAGAAATAATGTTTAGTTTTCATTAGATTTGATCCGACCTTACAGCAAAAGCCATTCTTTTTTTAAAATATTTTATTTATTTATTTTTAGAGGGGAAGGGAAGGAGAAAGAGTGGGAGAGAAACATCAATGTGTGGTTGCCTCTCATGTGTCCCCTACTGGGGTCCTGGCCTGCAACCCAGGTATGTGCCCTGACTGGGAATCGAACTGGTGACCCTTTGCTTCACAGTCCTGTGCTCAATTCACTGAGCTATACCAGCCAGGGCAAAAAGCCATTCTTAATTGACACACGTGCAAAAGAAGACAGAGGCACTGAGTACTTGAGAGACAAGTGGGTCACTGCAGTGTTGGTCTTCCTAGAATCTTTTGATTGGCCAACCACAGGGATAAGGTGGACATCTAGGAAATATTAAGAATGGGATTGACCCTTAGCGAACTTTGAGTGTTATAAACTTTATCTTTGACACTTTTTCATTCTGTTCACAACGTTCCCAATTCAGGGGCAATTTTTCTCTCTGGAAACTGAGTTACCCTCAAGCGCACACTATCTCCATACTTACTTCCGATCACTGCAAAACTTAAACTTCTGCCAACAGCAGTGTTTTCAGTTAAAAAATCTCCATGTTCCTGAAGTCTATTCTTAGGAGTTGTCACCCTCACTCCCAGTAATTCTTAAATCAAAACACTTAATCTACTGGTGCAGTAATTACTTCTGGATCCTGGAAAGGAAGCTCATTAAACACATGTTGAAACGCATTAAACACAGCGTGTCGAAAGTACAGTTTGTTGAGTATTTTTTAATTAATAAAGTTTTAACCCTATTGGGGGTATTTGACATTTTAGCAGGAACATTATTCTAACTCAAACGAATTCTCTAATACTTTTGCTTCAAAA
>PVKM010023838.1:0-20916 GCA_004027735.1 Carollia perspicillata
TTATTTTACAGAAAAAACTAAATGGACTTTGTTAGCCAATCCAGTATAACATTTATGTGTTTTATTTTGTTAAGTCCTATAAAAGAATCTGAGAGGTAGTTATTATTATTGTTTTCCTTTTACAGGTTACAAAACTGAGAGTTAGAAAGGTAAAATAACTAGTTCAAGTGTCAGACAGCTTGGAAGTGGAGAAAATGAGATACAAATCCAGATCTGTCTAGCTCCAAGGACGGTCTTCTCCAATTCGATAGCAGTCGTTCTCAAAGTGTGGTCCCCAGACAACAGTGTCAGTGTCACCTGGGAATTTGTGAGAAATACAAATTCTTGGGTCCCACCAACCCTACAGAATCAGAAACTCTGAGAATGGGGTCCAGGAATCAGCATTTAAACAAGCCCACCTCACTAGGATTCTGATGCCTGCTCTAGTCTGAGAACTGCTGCTCTCCCTCTACAAAAACACTTGGAAAGAATGAGAGAATCCTGTGAGCAGGAATAATCTGAAGGACTTCCTAAAGAAGATAAACTATAAGCTGCACTTTACGGGATGGAGAGAATCACTGTGAATGCATGAAGGAGATGGGAAAACCAAATACTCTCACCATAAGATCCAGCCATTGTACTCCTTGACGTTTACCCAAGTTGAGCTGAAAACTCGTGTTTAAACAAAATCCTACACCCAGGCATTTATAGCAGCTTTATCCATAATTATGAAAATTTGGAAGCAACCAAGATGTCCTTCGAGACGTAGATAAATAAATTGTAGAATACCCAGACAATTGAATGTTATTCAGTGTTAAACAGAAATGAGCTATCAAGTCATGAAAAGACATAGAGGAAACTTAAATGCACATTACTAACCAAAAGAAGCCAATTTAAAAGGTTAAATAACTTACCATTGTATGACTCCAACCATGTGACATTCTGGAAAAGACAAAGCTGGAGACATTAAAACAATGAGGGATGATGGGCAAAGAAATTTTCAGGGCAGTGAAAACACTCTGTATAATACTGTAATGATGGGTACATTTCATTATACGTTTGTCCAAACCCATAGAATGTACAACACCGAGAGTGAACCCTAATGTACACCATGACCTTCGGATGGTTAAGATGTGTCAGTGGAGGTTCATTGATTGTAACAAACGTACTGCTCTAGTGGGGAATGTGGATAATGGGAGAAATTGGGCCTGTGTGGGGGCAGTGGGGGTAAGGAAAATTTCTGTGCCTTCCTCTTAATTTTTTCTCTGAACCTAAAAATCATCCTAACTAACTAACTAAATAAAAGTACTAAGTACCAAAAATACTTTGCCTAGGAAAGCTCAAAGTCAAAGAAATGATTATTTGGGTAGAAAGACTAAGAGCAACTTTCATGGAGGAAGTAGTCATTAAAAGAGGCTATTACAAGTGGTTAGAATCTGAACAAATAGCAAAGGAAAGGGTTGTCTAGGTCAGTTTCTCAGACTTTGCCTAAGGATGTTTTGGAGGAGAGAATTCTTTGTCATGGGTGAGGCTGTCCTGTGCGTTGTAGGATATTAGCAGCATCCCTGGACTTCACCTACTAGGTGCCGGTTCCGCCCTCCCGTTGTGACAACCAAAGTCTCCAGGCAATGCCAGACGTTCTTGGTTGGGAGAGGAGGGAAAGGAAAAAATTGCCACTGGTTAACAACCAGTTATAGAACCAGGTGAAGGAAATGGCATGTGTGAAGGCAGGGAGACAATTAGCATAGGGCATGAGAACCATTTGGCTGAAATAGTCTCATAAAATTATTCATTATGAAAGTCAAAGCCTGAAAGTAATAAAGTAATGCACAATGGGGTTAGAAAAGTCCCGTAGGGCCACAGGCTTTATACTTTTGATTTTAAAGTTCGGGGTATATTCTGTGAACAAAGAGGAGCTACTGAAGGTCTTCGATCTGGGAGTAACAGGTTCAGAGACCCGGGACTGTGGATGACATTTGGAAAGGATTCAAATGAATGGTTAATATCCTTGGTGAGAGAATTTTAAAGAGTTTTCATATAGTTAAACCATTTACACTAAATATTTTCTTTAACAACAAAAAGTTGGTAAATATCAAAAGTTTTTATATATGTAACATTTGATAACAAAATCTTTTTCTTAAAAAGCTTATTTTTTAAAAAAGGGTATGTCACTATTTCTAGCATTTACTCCTGTTTGCTTGATCATACTACAAGCTCTAAAAGAAGTGACAATTCTTAGCTCAGAACTGGCACACAAAGGACTTAATATATTTTGTTCAACAAATAAACATTTTGACAAAGGATAATGCAATATACAGAGTCCAGCAGAAGTAACGCCTGCTTGAGTGTGGTTGGTAGGGTAATAATATGGGTGTAATAATTTATCATTTTAATTTGAACATTACACCTAAAATGTCATATGGTGCCTGAGTCTGATACGGTTATGTTGTGGAATTACATGCTTATGATTTTGTAATAAAAGAGTTTATAATTAATAAGGGGGTGTTATTTGTGCCAGACCCTGTACATGTGGTTGTAGGACTTAAGTGACATTGATTTTTACACTTCTGCATTATCTATGTACAGTAATTATATATCAATTTTCTTGTCCTTAGATTCTATCTCTGGACTCTTACAACCCTCAGCACAAAACATTCACCATTCACCATAAACACCATTATTTCACATGTCTCTCAACATAAGTGCCATGTGCTTCTGTAGCACTGTGATGATAATACAGCCAGTGATGCTGTTATCTTTAAAAACAAGCAGATTATTGCCTGAACCAATCAAATAGGACACTCCAAATTTAGTATTGTCAAACTGAAATCTTTCAAGAGTTGGGGAAAATTATATCATATGGAAAAGAAAAGAATATATTTTGTAGGATATGAGATATACGTATTAACATCTGATGTGGACACAAATAAGTGAGGATTATATGTGGAACTCCCATTCTAATGTATGCAATGCTAAAATGTTGAAATTGTTAATTCTCTTCTATTAGAGATAATCCTATTGATGCAGATCACTTGGTAGAAATGGAATATGTATATTTTTCATGGCATTGCTGCCATGAAATGCATTAATACACAAACAACAATATAATGTTTAATTTATAGTTCTCCCAGAAAGAATCACAGACCCGAAAATTTGTACCCAACTAACCCTGAGTAATTAAAGATTTTTAACTGTGACAAAAATGTCCTCTCTCTCCCCAAAGTAACTGGAAAATGAGAAGCAACAACCAAAATATCTTAATCAAGTAAAGGCATAGCTTAAACAAATATAAATATGAAGTCAAATATTTCACAGACTTTTGGAAATACAGTAGAGACTTTTTAGGAAGATAGTTATTTTTATTAACATATGCATGTATGTTATGACTTTCTGCAGGATATTTCAAAAGTGAAATCTAATTTGATTGAATCTAACCTATTGGAAAAGAAGTAATTCAAAGCTAAGATAAATAAATTAAATTAAAAAGACAGAGTTAGATATCTGTGGAATTTTAGATGCTTTGAGCCAGCATGCAAAGGCTATAATAGCCTGTGACTTAGGACAGAGAAGTCCTGTTTATAGCAAGTAAGAAATGCACTGGTCCAGCCAGTCAACATTTGTAATCCCTCTCCTTGGGTGTGTGGCTGAATCAGTGATTTGTTTATAACAAATAAAATATGACAAAAGTGTAGCTTATCATCTGAGATTAGGTTACATAAAGATCATGGTTTCTGTCTTGGATACCCTCTCTCACTGTCTCACACTTTCACTGTAGGGAAAGTCATCTGTCATGTTAAGAGAAGCCTCCTGGGTGTACATAGCAAGGAACTGGAGATAACATAGCAAGGAACTGACCAACAGCCAGCAAAGAATAGAAGCCCTCAGTCCAACATCCCAAAAGAAACTGAATTCTGCCAAGAACCACGTGAGTGAACTTGAAAGTGTATCCTTCCCCAGTCAGGCCTCAGATGGGACTGCAGCCCCATCTGATACCTTGACACCAACATCACAAGAGACTCAAAACCAAAGGCATCTAGAATCTCTGCCTCACAGAAAATGTGAGATGATAGATTTTTTTAAGCCTCTGTCTTTTAGAGATAATTTGTTGGGAATGGTAGATAACTAAAACAAGGGGTGGTTTGAAGTCCTACAGAAGAGCTAAAATAGGACTCCCAGGTACAACTTTGCATTGGCTCAATGTTGGAGAAACATATTTGTGAAGCGTGCAGCTCAAAGGATTGATTCTTAGACAAGGGATAAGATCTAAAGATCAAGGGGTAAATCCCTCCCAAGTACCCAGTAAAGTGAGAATTTAGTTCTAATTTTGCTCAAAATAGATGCATTGAAATGTCTTTGTAAATAGAAACATCTAGTTGCACCTTGGAACTACCTGTTCTAGACTATATTTTTTTTAATCAGAGAAGAAAATGGAGAACTATCAGAGGAAAATATAAACCAGAGAGGGATCTGTTCCAAAGAGCTTAGCCTTTGAGAAAGTTCCATACTTGGGGTTTGCAAAACATAAAATAAACTAAAATCCAAGATCTGATCCACTATAGCACCTATTCTGTGCCACAATTATTAGTTTATCTGTCTTCTATACTAGATTATGAGAAATTTAGTTAGAAATTGGGACTTATTTACATATGTATACCAACACATTTTTCAAGGTGTGGAACATGGTAAACATTCAAGTATTTAGTGAATAAATATATCAATAACTCTAATGGACAAGGTCCCTTATATAACAATGCATATTGAATTTATCAGATTATACAGGAATGGGATATCTTAGGTTTTAAAGATAACTAAGGAGTTTCTCATTCAATTTAAGATGGTATAAGCTCACTATACCCTAACTCTCATCGCGATTACAACTAAAACTCCTGCAACAGACTACAAAAAGTAATACCTGAGGACTCTGAAAATAAATAAGAGCAGGCATATTGGGGAAGAAAATCACAACTCAAAGAACAATCTGTATAGCAGTCTCCTAGCTTCAATTTGAGGGTAGCCCAAATTCTGTAACTGTGCAGCAGGTGTGGACATAAAATCTCCAAGAGAAATACTCTCTTTCTGATCAGAGGATGAAGTAGCAGCATGCCTGAAAGAGTGGGAGAAATCTCTGTTGTGTTTGGTTGGTATTTTTTTCTTTTTCTCTATCCCAGCCTTCCCCATAGCAAACCCCAGTGTGAGGGAAGTGATGACGGTTATGGTCAAACAGGCCCCTAAAACCCTGAGAGACAGCTCCTATCTCCACTCAGAAAATATGAGAAAGGGCCTGTCTCCTAGCCCAGAAGATATGGTGAGAATCCAAGGTATTTCTTTCTCTCTTTTTTCTCTTGCCCCTGTGTCCCAGTTACGTGAAATGCACAATAGTGTGGAGAGGCTACAACTAAAGAGCAATTGCAGATATCTAGTCAGGGGACTGGAGTGAGAGATTCTTGAATGCTGGGAAATTCACAGGGGATAAAGCTGAAGGAGTCTTTCAATCCATGTATCCCTGTAGAAACGCACACAGGTCTCAGGCACCCCCGAGACATGCGTGCACAAGAGACCCACACCAGCACACGAAGGCTTTCAGACTGAACTATAGTACAGACTCCCACCTGGGTCCCAGAATGGCAACCAGTGTGACATATTGCTGTAAAGATTTTAAAAACTGAACCACTGCCCACAGAAGACTGTCAGGATTTGTAGTCTGAACCTAACCAGGCTGACTGCCTGTTAAAACAGCAACAGCAAAATCAACCATTTCCAGTGGGTTTTTATAGGACTCAGAGGCTCATAATGTAATTTTCAGAATGTTCAGGATAAAATCTAAAATTACTAGGCATACAAAGAACCAAGAAAATCTACTATAAATAGCTCTTAAGAGAAACTGCAATCACCAGATGCCTGGAATCAAGTGGAAAGATTAAAGAATGTAGAGGTCTCCTGTAAATCTATAATTATGCAAATTTATTTTATTACACCAGCATTTTCACAAACTAAGAACCCTGAGATGACTAATCTTGGATAAGAAAGCCTCTGGGCAAAAAGGAGAAGGTGTACGAACCACCAGAACCTGGAAGAGGGCTCTGTTACTCTCACACGCCTCAGCACCCACAGCACAGACTGGCTGAGGTCCAGCCCCGCTCCAGCACTTGCCAGCGCTCCAACCCTGGGTAAGGACCTTGAGTGACCTTAAGTAACTTCTCGGTGTTAGCTTTTTAATTTGTGAAGTGGAGGTAACAGTACCTTACTTGAAGGTACTTAAAAGAACCTGCTGTGAGGATTGAGAGAGTTAAAACACATAAAGCACATGGAACAGATCCTGGGAAGACCTCAGCGCAGAAAGAAGCGGATGGGGTTGCACGTGTGCTCCTGTCTCTGCTCCTTCCTTCTCGGCCTCCTCCAAGCTCTGATTATGCAGCAGGCAATGTGCTAAATGCTTTACAGGCTTCACTCCATTTTAATCCTCACAATTTTCAAGTCTGTACTGTTATCATTCGCATTTTTCTGATGAGAAAATTGGATTGGCTCACTTTACATATGCATGTACTCACAAATACATACAGACACCCCATCAATTAGGTCACATGTCTTACCTTTAACTCTGAGTCTCCTTGTCTTCCTGAGGAGTATTGTATATGTCTAACCCATCCATTATATATTGTTTTTATAGGTTAAATCGCAAATGAAAACCCAATTACCCTTGGTTTCAAATTTCTTGAGTGGCAACACACTGTTACCCCCATGTGCCACCTACCTGACTATTGATTACCTTTCCCCTTTAAATATGTAAATTTTATGGCTTTTCAACCTGTCTAGATGCAACCTTTTGGCCTCATGATAAGCAAACCATGGTTCATGTGCAGAAATCTGGTCCAACGGGTGTGCACTTCATTTGGCAGTAGGCACTTTCAGAGACAGTATGGGGACAGTTTTCAGCAGCCATTTCATGTTGCCGTGACAGAAGCATAGTATTAATACGCAGATCAGACTCTTCCTGGCACTGGGAAGCAGACCTGAGTCCTTTGGAAAGTTTTCTTTCAAAAAAGTTGATCAATTTTTCTGTACTTAATGCCAATGGCTGTGTCAGCATTGCTGATTGGAAGCTAAATACATGATTTCATAGCTATTCTGGGAAAACATGAACATACTGGAAATAGAATGAGGGAGGGTATGAGAGTGTAGACCAAAAAATGGAGACAAGCCAAACTGTTAATGACTTTCATGCATCTCAGCAGAAATCATTTCTCATGGTCTCTGTTGATACAGTTAGAATCTAGAGATGACAGATTTCCAAGTATAAATACTTCAAAAATGATTATAAGAAGTTATCTCTTGCTGTAATTAATAAGAAAATCTAAGGTCTACTTTAAAATAAATAATGGTTATTCAACAAATTTTACTGACCTAATTTTTGCCTTGGTTGCCCATGAAGGTAGTATAGTGGAACTTACATGAGAACAAATTAGACGTAAGAACTTAATAACCTCAGGAAGTCCTTCGGGACTGGTAAGCAAGACAAAGGGGCGGAACTGCTCGTGAAGGTTCAGGAACTCAGACCAGTCATCTTGTGTGACTTCTTCCCATGGCAACATCTACATACAGATGAAATCAGGTACAACTATATTATCTACATTGCAAAAACCAAATTGTCGAATCCATAAATAATCACTTCATGTGAGAGAAAACCCGACTCAAACTGCCTTTAACAACAAATGAATCTGTCATCAAAACTCAGTTTTTCTCCACCTCTCCACTCTGCCTTGCATAATACAGGCTTGATCCACAGGATCTAGGTACTGCATTTCCTGGGAAGCGTCAGGGTTTCTGTCCAGTGGCAGTAATATAGATACAATAAAACTCACTTTACATCTTATACCTCAACATCTAGAACAAGAAATGTCTTCTCTGCCATTTCCACAACTGAATTTTTTCTTTACCTTTCTTTTAACAAGAGAGCTCAGCAGTGATATCTACCTTAAATATCATTGTTCTGATCCAGTTATGCTCCTGTGTCTGGAACAATCACTGTGGTCAGGAAGATGGGATACGTAGGTTGGCTTACATCAGCATGGGCCACGTGTTCTGCCACAGATGTGTGATGTACTCAGCTCAACATTCACAAATCTCCAAGCCTCAATCATCAGACCCTTTCTTCCTTCCATAATGTTTAGTAACCTTATGGGAGACTTTGAGGACACTGTGACAACTATCCTCCATTAGGACCAATGTAACCCAATGTAATTAAAGGGGTTCTAATAACACTGGACCTCAAAAGAGAAGGCTTTGCTATTTCAATCACTCCTCTCCCAGAATGCATCTGTTCTGCTGTGTGAATTACCCCTGTTGGCACCCAGGTCTCCATACCAAAGGCTCATAGGAGATACTGACCTTGTGAGGCCATATTTCCTCGCCCCAAAAATAGGTTTCTATTGGTTTATCTTTCTATAACTAATTTGTACTCTGAACAAAAGTTTAGGACCTATATCTCTTGACCCAAAGAAAGTTAGGCATGTTTACTTTCAACCTTTTAATAAGTGTAACAAAGGCAGAAAAAAACAAACAAATCATTAGTGTACAGCTGAATAAATTTCATTAGGTAAAGCAGCATCCAACTCAAGGCACAGAACTTGACCACTAGCCCAGAAATCTCCTCTCAAGTCCCTTTCAGTCACTTAACCCGTACCCACCAACACTAATCAGTCTCTTGTCTTCTAACACCATACATTGGTTTTGCCTGCACTGGCTTTATCTAAACAGAATCACATCATGTCTACTCTTGTCTGCCCAGTATCTTTAGCTTAACTTTATGTTGTTTTATGTAGTTATAGTTCCTCTCATTCTTATGTTTACATTGTGAGCAAGAAAAATAACTGATTAATTTATCACTTTACTTAGAGAAATATACAGGATGGCTTTTCAAGTTATAAATAGTTCTTTCAAAGCTGGAACATGAAGTTTGATTCCAGAGCTCCAGGAGCCTTCCAAGTAGTGAGATGGTAATAAGTGCAACTCACTGTGATCACATCCTGACAATACTAACATTTATTGAGTACATCCAGAAACCATACTGTTTTACATGGACTATTTTATTTAATCCCCACGACTGTATGATGCTTTATACTTTAGGGATGAAAAAACTGAGGTCTTAGGTTATGAAACTTGTCTAAGGTTATGGGCTAGGTACACATTGGAGCTGTACATGTTTCTGGATATGAATCCAGGAAGAGTCTCCGGAGCCCATGTCCTTAGTCATTAAGCCATGCTCTTCTCACACTAAATAAAGTAATATTTTCCCACTATTCCATGCAACGTACATATTTACTTCCACTACACTATAATAATAACAATAATGATATTAAGAAAAATATCTTAGGTGAGTTTCCACTACTTTAAAAAATAAGACCTGTAGTTTCAAGGATTATAGTTGATTAAATTAATCATGTTAAAGGACTTACCACAATTTTTATTACAATATTGTTCCTCTTCCATCCATTCCATGCATTTCATGGATATTCATTGATGGGTTTAAGCCAAACAGCCCACCACATTACCTGCTGAGAGTAATTAATTCCGGAAAGGGCACATTATCCAATTCAGGTCAATGAAACAAGAGATGTTTGTTGGAAGGCTTAGAAAAGAGAGCATCCTTGTTCTCCTGCTGAAGCTATATGGGAGGATACTTGTGATTCTTCTTACTGGTGGGGTATGTGAATGTGAGGCCTAGAATTGCTACCATAAAGAAAGTAAGCCTGAAGATTAAACAAAGACATAGAGAAAGGAAAAGCCAAGAGAATCACTGATGAATAAAGAGTCCTGGAGTCCTATGCCTGGAATGCCTCCTCAACTCTTCCATTACAACATTACATAGCAAAGTTTCAAGATCACAATGGTGTAGTTCTATAGCGAATCTACCCAGCAGACATGTGTAGCAATATCTTACATCATACACTTAACAGCCCTGCTAGAAAACTAATGCTATTTCTTCTGTAAAACGTACTTATTAAGGTCCTTGCCACACTTCACAATTGCGGCTAACAGTCTTCTCCTTTGTGCCCACACACTTCTATTCCCAATAGTTGAATTCTATTGTCATCAAGCCAGTTGGGTTTGCTCAAATTTGTTTGTTCAAATTGGTCTTATCATTGCAAATATATGACTCAAGTAAATATCACAAAAGTCAATGAAATATACATAAAAAAAGCAATTGTTCCAATAAAAATTAACTTAAGTGTTTTAGAAATGCTAAATAATGAAATCAAATCATACTGTCTATTCACTTTAGTGACTCAATAAAGGTGAATCACTAAGAATTATTGAATTAGATGTCATTGAATTAGATGTTAGCCAGGCACTCCAAAATGCAGGTGAAAACCTTTTCATAACAAAAGAGCTTTCTCTAACTCACTTCACAAGTGTTTTTAACTTTCCAGTCTATTTTAAGAAAACAAAACTGAAAGATGTAAGTGGTGACTACTGTGTGTACACCTGAAAGAGACTGCAAAACTCCAATCATGAGACCCGTATGCAAAAAAAAAAAGAGCCACGACTCTCTTCCAAAAGTTTGATGAATAAGCATACATTTATATTTTAAATTTGAATTACATATTTAAAATATTGATTTTTAAAGAGTCTCTGAGAAAAACAAAAAAATGTGAAAAAAAGATTCTAGGTTTTAGCCACATTGCTGATTAGCTAACCAACTTCCAGTCCCAGTGTGACAGGTAAAAATATTTCTGTCATGTTCAAAAACAAGTAAAGCTGCGTACTTGACTTGTTCGGGCCCAGCACATGCTGTGGGCCCAAAATGAGATGCAGCAGCCAAGAGTGGATTATCACAAACAAATCCAGCTTATACTGGAAGTAATGACAGTACAGTCATACTGTCTTCTATTTTACATGCTTGAGAATTGGAATAATGTCTTTCTCATAATAGGTGATGAAAAAACTCTTATGAAATTCTTTTCCTGGAGGTATGCTACTTTTATTGGAGACTGCCATTTCATCAGCTGGCCATCCCTAAATCATTACAATTATAAATTATTTTTATACTCCAAAGGAGCTGCGATTAATTCTTACCATTTTCTAAAAAAACATAAAGTAACAGATAAGGCCAATAAAAATATATCCTACTTATGACTTCTTCATTATATGCAGCTTCTTTCTAAATAATTTGTCCTACCCAGATAGAATCTTTCAAATATACTAATTGTTCTAATGTATTGGGTCAGCCAAAAAGTCCGTTTAGTTTTTTCCATAAAATAAAAGACACGTTTTTCCTTTTCACCAATAACTTTATTGACTTGGATATTTTGAGTATGTTGGCTGTCTCTCACATGCTAGAATGTTGATTGTTCTCATTTAATGTCTCAATTTGATTGCTATCAACTTCAACTGGTCTACCCAACTCTGGAGCATCATCCAGCAAGAAATCTCCAGCACAAAACTTCTGAAACCACTTTTGATACATTCAGTCAGTCAAAGCACCTTCTCCATTCACTACACAAATCTTTTTTGTGTGTTTCAGTTGTGTTTTTACCTTTCTTGAAATAATAAAGCATAATATGTCAAAAATGTTGCATATTTTCTATCATCTTCAATACTGAAGTGGCTACACAAAAAGTTAATAATTTTGATGTTTTTTTAAAAAGTGCATGCTGATATGACAACTGTCACAATACAACCTAAAAAAAATGTTTCAAATGAAGTTAATGACAACCAAAAGCCACAAGAGCCATCTTACAGGAAAAAAACAAATGAACTTTTTGGCCAATCAATACTAAATGCTCTAGTTTCAATGTACTTGTCTCACTTAATGTTGAACTATTAAACAGCCACAAATTGATTTGTCTGTGTTTCCAAAAAGGTCACATTTATTTTCCTCATACTCTGAAAATGGAGGCTACATACAGACAATGGTACACTTACTGACATGTACAAGTTGCTGAAATAGAATGCCTTTTCTTTAGTGTTTTTATCATCTATTTTATCTATTAATTTTCCCCACTGATTTATATCCATTAGTTAAATATTTGAGTTAAAATCTAATGTTCTGGGACAGGTAATTTTCAAAGGAACTAAGATAGTATAGTATAGTATAGTATAGTATAGTATAGTATAGTATAGTATAGTATAGAATGTGAAAGAAACGCAAATCCCTTAAGATTAATAACATAATTGCTATTCCTGTTCACACTTATGGCTGCACACCTAAAGTTATAAATATATTTGAACTTTATTTTCATAATACATCATTAAAATATATCTTTAAGACCTATATTTCTGAAAAGATTTATTTACACTTCCTATCTCCACATCCTCATCCCCACCCCCACATTTCTCAACCCCCTAGAATTTGGCTTCTGCACCATCATTATCATCATCAGTGAGCTCCATATCATTAAATTCAACTGATATCTTTCAGTCCTTGAATTATATTACTCGATCTCTCAAGGCTTTCAACAGTCGGACCAATTATACTCTCTTTCCTTGAATTTTTTGACCCTGCTCTCTCCTGGGGTCCTCTACCTAACTATTCCATCTTGTGCCTTCATTGCAGGTTTTCCTCTTCCACCTGGTCACTAAATGCGATGTCCCCTCCATATTAATCCTAGACACTGTCTTCACCTCACTGCTCACTTCCTTCCTAGGAAGTTTTACATATGCACAGTGGTTAGATTATTCCCTATTGTATCAGCTGTGGCTGTGCAGATAGATCCCAAATATACATATCTTTGGTCTAGAAAGTCATCTAAGCCCCAGGCCCAGTTACCAACTGCCTACTTGTAGCAGACACTGAGGAACAATGGTAACACCCCATGCTAGTCAAAATTGGCTAGCCGTCCAGCTGCAAAGAATGTGGTGGGCTGACAGTCTTTGACTATTGGTTCCACCAGGGTCCATCTCAGGTTTCAAGGTAAAGTTGTACTGTTCTTAGGATGGCCCCAAGGCAATGAAGATGGATAAAGGTAGTGGCACAAAGGCTTACCCATGTCCACATGATGCAAGTCTCCTCTGACAGATAATCTTTGTTCCATAACTACCCCTAGGGCTGACAGAGACGTTGACAACACTGCATCATGATCTAACGCCTCTGTCTTCCCAGTCCTGCTTCTTCCACTTTTCATTCACAGATGTTTCTCCTCCACAAACCATTTAAACTCTTACCTTCATCTCAGCATCTGCTTCCTAGGTAAACCATCATTTTGTACCAGAAATTTTGCAAGAAAGCATTTGTGACCCCTGGCTGGTACACCTCAGTTCACTGGAGCATTGTCCTGTAGACTGAAGGGTCACAGGTTTGATTCCTGGTCAGAGCACATACCCCGGTTGTGGGTTTGATCTCCAGTTGGGGGGCATACAAGAAGGCAACCAATTGATGTTTCTTTCTCACATCAGTGTTTCTCTTCTCTTCCTCCTCCTTCTTCCTCTCTCTCTCAAAGCAATGAAAAAGTGTCCTTGAGTGAGAATTAAAAAAACATACATGAATAGATAAACAGGAGTGAATATGAAGAGTGAAAATATTTGAAGCACATATTAACACCACCAGAAAGCACCCACTGTGGAAGAGGCACTAAACAACTTAGATAAAATCAACTGATGGGTAATGTTAGTCAGAGTTTGTCAGCAGCCACCCCAGTGCTGGCCAACAGATACAACAGGGAAGCAGTCGAGGCAGCAGTGATGGGGACTACGCATGAGTATCTACAGCACGGACTCACAGTACTGCCTCTGAATGCCTTACCGGCCAGCCGCAGAGACCAAAGCTGTGCCCATAGTGTGGCCCTAGTCTTTGAGGAGACCAACTGGCCACTTGAGAAGCAAACTGAAAGGGCCAACAATTTTTTCTCATAGGAATAGATACCTGTTATCAGTATGGATTTTTTTTTCTGCCCCTCAGGACTCAGCCCTCACTATTATGCCTGATCCATAGGCATGGAATCTCATACAACACAGTATCTGACCAGATAATGCACTTCACAGCAAAGGAAGCACAAGAGAGAGCACATGAGCACGGGATACACTGGGCATATCACACGCTTCACCACTCAGAAGTTGTCATCGGATAGAGTAATAGAATGGTCTTCTACAGATGAAGCTGAAGCACCAGCTTGGAGGCAATATTCTGTAAGAATGAGGCACCACTTTTCTAGGAGGCAATATGTGTTTGGGATCAGAGATACTTACGTGGTTCTGTGCTTTCAATAAGGAGAATACATGAGTTCGGGAACCAAGTATGTGATGAGGACATCGGCCCACAGTGTCCAAGTCATTATGGATGAAATGAGACATTCACGCAGACTACCAAGTCTGGTGGAGGAAAAGGGACAACATGGCTTCTCTCTCAAGGGGAGCAAAAGCCTTGGCCCTTGCCGTGACCGGCCTTTATTGGATTTCTCAGCACATTACACGATGGTCCTCATTTACTATGCACAGGTTGCTTTAGGTGGTTACCTTTTACAGAAAACAAAGGAGCCAGTGCCCCTAATCACATCACAGAAGAGGGATATTTGCAAATGAAAAGGGAAAAGTGGTTGAACGGTTAAACTCATCCTTGGAAGGTTTAGCATGGATTTTAGGAAGTTACTTTGCAGTAAATGTTTGCCACAAATCTGGGTGAGGGAGTTTTTACCAAAAACCAAGACTCAAAGTGGCCTAGGCATATTGCAGGCCTGATTACCCATGGGAGAACTTATTGGTGGGTGTAGGTCCTGTGCATCTCCAAGTGGGAGCTGGGCCCATGCCACACAGAACGGTCGGTCTCCTACAAGTACGGAAGCAGGAGTGTCCATACTTTCTACCATTCCCAGTGACACACTGGGGGGCTTTGAAGCTGCCCATTCTCTCAACTCTGGACTCTGGTGATGTTACAGAAAATTGAAACGACCAGACACCGGAGGGGTTCAAGAGCACAATCCTTTATTCATCCGTGGTCCCAGAGGAGCCTAACTCCAAATTCAGGGCCCCGAACAAAGGGGTTACAGGACTTATATACTCTATCCCTACATGGCTATGTGGTAGAAGCGAGATACAGAAGCGGAATGCGGAAGTTAGCTCAGGTTTCCTTATTTGGTTAGTTAGTACCCTATCTCTTGGCGCACACAGGCCGGTCTTGCCGTTTGAACTGGGGGAGGGGACCCTGTGCTTGCTGGGTTTAGGTCACTTCCCTATATCAGTGAAACAGCAAGGATCCTAGTGAACTAAAAGCCACAGATGCTCCCTGGACTCTTTGGGCTCCTTGTGTCCTGTGAGTATCAGACAAGGAGAGAAGCCATGATCTCATGAAGAGTAAGGGACCATGATAATCAGGAGACATAGGGCTCTGTGACACAATCACAGCACAGAGGAGTAAGTGTGAATTGCAAGGTGTCCACTTGGGTGCCTCTTCGTTTCTCTCTTCCCCAGTCCTGATTATGAATGGGGAAGTGTAGCAACCATAGGCTGAGAAGGGGATGATTACCAGGAAATCTGACCCCTCCAGAATGAATGGGGGTCATGCCCACCAGGCAGCTCCTCAAGACCAGCAGAAATGTTCTCTGAGGATGCAAGGTGATTCTAATTGAGAAAAGTAGAAAAATTGAGTGATCAAATGATAGGCATACTAAATTCAAAAGAACTTGTATTATATGGATCAGTACCATATTTATGTTGCAAATAATTTCAGTTAAAGAATGGCATCATTCTCCTTAAGTCTTGTTGATGTGAACTTATTTGGTTTTATTTATTTTTATATTTAACTTGTAAATTTACTGGGGTTTATGAATGTACACGATCTATGTGCATAAGGACCTTAAATCTAGTTTTATGGTTGTATTTATATAGCAATATTTGTCGTCACTAGGGGATCCACAGAAATTGATTTCTTTGAAAGGGATTTGCTTGTGAATTCCTGGGATTTAAGGAAAACTACACAACATTAACACTTGAGTGACAGTCTATTCTCCTTAAATTTCCCCTGAATCAGAATATAGTCAGCTTGGAATCTGAGCTGACACAGCTCAGGGGAAATTGCATGCCTCTGGGGGCAGGCTGAAAAGATATGGTAGGCAGGCCCCAGTCTCATTTCTGCCCTAGTAAACTTTCTCAATCCTCGTATTAAAGATCTATAATTTGTGAGCATTGTTACCACCGAATGAGTGTTACTCAGCATGGGAAGTTTCACTTTCTCAACATAAACAAAACTAGAAGGAGATTTGTTCTTGCAACCGTCCACATGGACTTCATTCTCTCATGTTATGTTTAAGAATTTCAGCTCTGGCTGGTGTGGGGCAGGTGGCTGAGCCACTGGCCTTTGAGCAAAAATGCTCTGGGTTCGATTTCCAATCAGGGCACATGCCTGGGTTTTAGGCCAGGTTCCCAACTGGGGGTTTGCAAGAGGCAATCAATCAATGTTTCTTTTCTTCTCTTTCTCTCTCCCTCCCCCCTCTCTAAAAATAAATATTTTTTTTAGAAAAGAGTTTCATTCAACTCAATTCTGACAGTAAACCTCAGTCTATTCTCTCATGTGTTGGAGAATGTGATCCTTTCAAAAATTCAAATAATGCTATAATCACCAATAAGTCAACCCATCAAATACTCTATTTTGCACTTTTATTATGGGAAACTGAAGCCTAAACAATTTAATTATGGTCATAAAATGCCACTGAATCATATGGTCCTACAGCCAAGCTAATTACCTTGGCCATCTACAAACAGTACAGATCACGTCCCTGAAGAGGCCAGGTGGGAATCCACATCACCGCCACCAAACAACTGTGCGTGTTGATTCAGACGTTTCCACGGAGAAAGGCTGGAATGAAAGGAAATTACCTAGGTTCGTCTTGTCAATATGGAACCAGCAAACCTCTGGGGAAGTTACCTAAATAAGTAAAGAAACACATCAATTTCCTATTTTCTCCCCTCACCATGTGAAGGAAACCTAAGCCTCAAACCTAAATAGTGACTGGGAGAAATCCTGGCTCAGAATAATACTTTCAATCTCAACAAGAACAGTAAAATTTAGGATCTGTGGGCTGGACAAACAGAGTAGGATCATCAGAACCTCCTCTCTTTTTTTCCAGGAAACAAAAAGTACGTCAGGCAAATCAATGTCTGGACTCTTTCCCTAAAATCAATACATTAAATTACAGTAAATAAAAATTAAAAAGAAACAAAACTTACAATGCACACCTGTTAGGAAGTCTTTTCCTTTATCCAGTTTCCCATGTGCAGTCATAACATCCCTCTGTTTCCTGCTGATATAGTCACCCCAAAAGGGAAGCAGGAAGCAGACGGTGAAAGTACAGGGATACTGGTATGCCACTAATGCTTACACGCCTGATTAATGTGAGTTACATGGACTAAAAATCTGAAGAAAATGTGCTCACATGCATGGCGGTGGTGGGAAGAAAATGACTATGGAAGAGGGACTGGCTACTCCTCCAGCTACCAGCAGGGTGGCATTACCTTGGTAAATTCCTCACGTGGTTGGCTGTCGTCCTTGAAAGCTCATGAACCTGATTTGCCCATACATGGTGTAGCATCCCACTAATCCAGTTCACAAAGATTGATTACATAAAGTCAAATTCAAGTATATTAATTTGCAAAAGAGAAGTGTTTACTGCTATTCATTGCTATGGCCCATGCATTCTTTACCTGTAAGAACACTGCATGGGAAGTTAACTCGTAATCCAAAAATTTCTTGGGGATTATAAATTTAGAATGGTTAGTGTCAGTTCTATGTTCTCTCTAGGCCAAGGTCTCATGTCCCTAGGCACAGTGAATCTTTGTGGTCTTGATTTTTCTGAAATTTCAGAGCCAGACAAGCCTCAACACCATCTGACTGATGTGTTCTTTCTTCAGCTATTAAGTATATTCAGCCAGGTTACAGTTCAAGGTTACCTACTGGGCAACCATTCTTTTGCTATTTTGTCTTGTGAGCCTTTTAAAATTTTAAATCTCAGAAGGGAATCTAAAGTACTGAGAAGAAAGGAAAAGCTCACCTCCCCCCCAGATATTCACAACACATAGTAGTCTTGAATTTCAAACATTCCTCCCTTTTTGACCTTCCCCCACATGTCTCCAAAGTAGCATCTAGGTAAAAGACTGTTTTAAGCAGAAGAGTATTTGTAAGGGAAGGGGAATAATTGAGAAGTATTAGTAGTATTTGCACGTGGGATACCAGTTTATTTTAGCCCTAGTCAGTTTCCAGAACAATATGTCAGATGCTCACAAACAAAAGATGAAAATAAGGATAAGAAAATCAAGAAGAGGGCCCTGACCGAGTGGCTCAGTTGGTTAGAGGGTCGTCCCAATATGCCAAGGTTATGGGTTCAATCCCCAGTCAGGGCACGTACAAGAATCAACTCTCTCTCTCTCTCTAATCAATAAGTAAATATATTTTAAAAATTTAAGAAACAAAGAAAACCAAGAAGAGTTAGAAACTAGAAAAGTAAAAAAAGTCACAATTCATGAATAGTGAAACCTAGAACATAGAATCTGTTGGAAAATGGGTGCAGGCAGGAAGCCAAAAAGGCCGAGTAGGACTAGAGTTGACGCATTGGGTATTCCAGGAGGCACCTTTCGTATCACGGTGTGAGTGAGCAATGCCTGCTGGGCATTGATGTGCGCGTGCACGGAGTTCACAGGGGCCCTGGGCGTGAGAAGAACATCAGAGGCCTAGATTGTCAAGAATAAGGGACTAAAAAAGGAAGGGCAAAACTGGCAGGACAGAAGATGGGAGGCCACTGTGTAACAGAATGGGCCCGCAGGGTGGGGGTGAGGCACTGGCAGATACTGTTATCAAAACAAGCCCCCTCCCCCAGGGTCTTTTTGTCACTGTGGGTTCTTCGCCTGCTGCCCTTAGGAACTATGGCTCTCAATGCCAGAATTTGGTAAAAGGAAAGGAACTATTTATTCAAAAGTTATACAGGTTTAGAGTAATAGCAGAATGTTGCCGTTAAAATCCCAAAGTCCCTTAAAACACCCACAAACACACACAGTCCTGCCTTTCCCCCTTTGCCCAGTCAGGCCAGTCTCAGAACACGCCAATCAGAAGCACCATCCTCCACAAGAAAAAGAACAGAAGCCCGCAGCTCACTTCTGGTTCCTCGCAGTCATCCGTGCTCAGCTGGGCGGGTTTCCTCAGTCCCCAGCACCATCACCTGTGTCACCAGGATCTCCAGTTCTTAATCCCAAACCGCATGGCACCTTCTCGTGGCCCACTAAGGAATCCTTTCACCCCTTTCCTTCCCCACAGGGTCTCACATTGTCCTGCGTTATCCCTCATCCCTGGTCCTGCACTGTCTCTCTCATCCCTCAAGGTGACCCACCTTTAGTTTAAATCCCAGCCTGGAACCTCCGCCATAACCCATTTCCAACTTCTCCCACAATTAGCTACACCGGCCAGCACTCCCCTAGTTTTCAGCCTTTCTGGGTTGCGTAGCTAGTCCCGGCAGGCGTGGCCCCATGACATGGCCCCATGGCCTGGAGCGAGCCATCTCCACGCTCTCATGCAGGCACTATAACCAAGCGGAGCTGCTTCCCAGTTATGTCCTGGGGCCAAGTCATGCACCTTCTGGCTCCATTCTGGCTGAAAAACTAGTCTGCTGTTATTGATATACAAAATAACCGTTTTTGCATATCAAGTATGAAGCTGGCCTGCTGAATAACTCTCAGTGGCCCTGCTCCATGAAGCCCTTCGCCCAGCAAGGCCTATTATCCCATATTCTGGAACACCCCAAGTTCTGGACCCTGTTACAAGTGCACTAAAAACGACTCTAAAAATCCAAATACTATCTGTCTTGACAAGCTTTTCTATAGTTCTGCCAAGGTAAGAAATAAATGACAGGTCTATGACAACATATTAAAGCAAGTTACATATCCTGCTGAAGTGAGGTGGATGGGGAAGAGGGTAAATCCCAATAGAAAGTATTGTTTACAGTTAAGATTTCATTCCAAGTTTCACACTTGACCTAGGATGCTGGGTCCAATATTATATTCTGATTCATTCTGATGCACCACTGAAAAAAGCTTTGATGGCCAAAAGATAGTTGAGAAGTGAATAGAATGTATTCCCATCCTGGGAATTTATAATTCTCAATAATTTATAATTAGTCATACATAAAAGACTAATGTAGTTTATTTAAAGGTAAAATTATTTTATAACATTAATATTCTGTGGAATATGCCTTTTGAATAGGCAATTATTGCTATGTGAAATAACTACTTAATTCTCCCTCAGGACTGAGAATTTCTCTAAACATTTAGGTTTAGAAATACTACTCCTAACTAAATAAGATGAAAGAGAAAGAGATCAGGGTAGGTGTATCAGTTGAGAAATGGTTTGGGCTGCTACAACCAAGGCTCAACTATAATGGCTCAAAGCCATTAAGATTTTAACCTCTTTCTCCTTTCTCGTTTCTCCCTTCTCTCTCTCTCTCTCTCTCATACACACACACACACACACACACACAAATTCTGAGATGTGCAGTTTCAGGGATGATTTGTAGTCCTACAAAGTTGTGAGGAATTTACACTCCATCTGTTTATTCTGCCATCCTTATCTCAACACTTCCATACTCAACATTACATTATGGCTGCTGGTAAGAAAGAGCGAGATAAGGCTTACAAGCCTCTCTGCAGAGCTTATTTTTTAAATTGAGTTCAGACTACTACACAATGAAATGTACAAATCTTACATGTACAATCCAATGGGTACACTCCATAACTGCATATATCATTTGTTCTTTCTTCTATTTTTTAAATTTTTTTTACTATTGATTTTAGAGAAAGAGAGAGGAAGGGGGAGAGAGCGAGAGGAAGAAATCAATCTGTGTTCCACTTATTTATGCATTCATTGGTTGATTCATTTTTTTATCCAAAATGTGTTTATTAGGATGGTTCCCCACTCATCTTGACTCAAAGTACTTTTAGTGCTGCTTTCCTCTGCAGGAGCATCCTTCT
>PVKM010023839.1:0-20911 GCA_004027735.1 Carollia perspicillata
GAGCCCTCCTTCAACTACCATCTTTCTTTCCTTGAGCAACCAAATTTGTCGACAAAAGTTTCTATTGCTCTCTCCAAATTCTCACCTGTTTTTTCTCTCGAATGTTTCAAATGATTTTTTTTGGCATCAAATGAGGTGATTATATGTTTTCTTTTTTTCATCTGATCATTGGAGTTTTTTTAAAAAATTCAAGTTGCTAATGTTTTATTTGACATTTACATATCAACACAATTTATGTTTTTCATCTGAGAGTTTTATAGTTTAAATTCTTACATATAGGTTTTTGTTTTTCAACTTATTCTTAAATAGAATTTGGAAATTTAAAGTATTGCTTCCAGACAAGCAGCATCAGAACCTCCAGGAACTTGTTAGAAATGCAACTTCTCAGGCCTTAACCCCAGATGATGGAACTGAAAAGGCTGGGAGTGGGGCCCAGTCATCTGTCCCTTAGGAGACTCAGACGCACAGTCAGGTTTCAGAATCATCATCCTGGAAATTTATTCTTTATCCATATTTTTAAGTTAATTGGTATAAGTGATATTTATTTATTTTTCTTAACACTCTTTGAATAGTAGATGAAATATTTTGAATATAAGGTTATAATATCTCTCATTGCTGATACTGTTTTTTTCTCTTCCTTGGTGTTCAGACTTGTCAAATTTTGTTTTATTGATCCACTTTTCTGGTTTTGTTTATCTTTTTTTCATATTGCATTCTAGGCAGGAGTTCTGTTAGGGGAAGAAAAGTGGAAGAAAAGAAGGAAGAGAAAGCACAAAATTAAAAAAATATGGAAAATCAAAGACATTCTCAGACTTCTACTTATGTGTCAAAAATCACACTCAAATCTTATGTCTATTTCCAGTTGCAAATGAGGCTGAGAAATAGACTGTTTTAATTTTCCATTGTCCCATTGTTCCAGCTCTCTCTCTCTCTCTCTCTCTCTCTCTCTCTCTCTCTATATATATATATATATATATATATATATATATATATGAAACTATTAGAACTTTCTCAAAAATATAAAAGCAAAATTTCTCAATAAATTGTAAGAAACAAAATTGGAAAATATAATATGGGAATAACATATCATAAGCAAGTTGATCATATCTCAGGAAAGCAACAATAGCTTAATATAAAGTATATAAATTATTTATGTGAAATGATAGGTAAAAAAAAACCTGAGCAGAATGGTGTCAGTAAGACGACCAAATAAATCATCTCTTGATCACAATTTCACTTCAGTAACAATAATTTGGTATCTATCCATGGACAGAAGTGCCTTTGTGGGAGCTGCAGGACCCAAGCAGGAAGTTGTAAAAATCTAAGAATGTAGTCCCAGATGAAGAGAGCCATTTTGAGAAGGCAGGCCCATACCCAGGTAACTGACTCACTGATTGTGGTTCTGGTTATATACTCATTAACAGTTCTATGCCTCTAAAGACTCAGCTACAACCCTGTTTGACTTTGGTTTTGTCACCAGTGTCATATATCAAAGGACTCAAGAGAATTTTCATCCTCCCATGTGTTGGGTAACAGGCATGCAGACCTCCACCCCGGTGGGGACCCTGAAGTGGCTCATGAACTGGTTCCAGCTCTGCGCCACCCCCCTCCCCACCACCAGCTGCAGTCCAGGAGCCCCTGGAGAACACTGAAACAATCACCACAAGTGAAAGAGTGTTTGTGGAAGTCTTGGAGTTCAATGGAGAAGTTCCAGCACATTGTTGAGCAAAAAACTCGATAGTGAATGCACTGGAGAGAGCAAGCAGAACAATTTGACTTTGCTCGTACCACCTCTCCGCCAAGGCAGCCACAACTCAGTGCCCAGAGATCCCTTCTCAGTCTGTGACTTTTCCCATGGGGAAAAATGGGAGCATGTGATTGAGCATACAGCTTCTCCAGCTGTGTGGTGTGCTGCCAAAGAGGCTACGTTCTCTCTAACCCATCTTATCTCATCTCTATTCTGAATTGTGAGCTGCATGAATGGGGCCCCAGAGAGGCTGGAAGAACTGCAACCAGGGCTTGGAAGGAATTATTATAAGGATGTGGATCCCACTAATTTCTTCAGGAGGCCAACTCACAAATTCCAACTGACCCACCTACTCACCCTGTGCTCTGTGTACCTCACCCTTACCATCTCTAGCCCACAGACAGCTCCCTGTGCACACATGATAAGAAGAGCTTTTGCAGATGGCAAGTGAGTACATGCAGAAAGCAAGCCCAATCGTGGGCCTGGGAAAGACCACATACTTGGTTATTTAGTACTGCCCTTGGAAAGGAAAAGGAAGGCCATCCCTCCACATCCAGCCTGGTGGCCCTTTGCAGGATGTAGAGAAGGCAAGCAGGCCTAAGAATGCTGCCACAGGGAGAGCACGAACTGTGGAGCAAGTGTATCAACAGAAGTTCTGAGAAAGCCTCAGAATCCCTAACAGGGCTGACAGAGGTATTCCTGTCCTGAGGTCAGACAGTAAAGACTGAAGGAGGTGATGAAGACAGGGATGTAAAGCTTCAAGGAGCATGAAAGATCAAGGAAAAACGACGCCACCAAAATATCACAATAATTTCCTAGTAACCAACCTCAAAGAAATGGAGATCTGCGATTTGCCCAATAAAGATTTCAAACTAGCTTTTTAAAAGAAGCTCCATGAACTACAAGAAAACACAGAAAGATAATTCAATAAAACAGTATAGTACTGGCATAAAAACAGACACATAGATCAATAAAACTGAATCAAAAGCCCAGAAATAAACCCATATATGTATAGATGTTTAATATTTGACAAGGGAGCCAAGAAAACTCAATAGAGAAAAGACATTCTCTTCAAATAGTGTTGGAAAATTGGATATTCACAGGCAAAAAAAAAAAAAGAAAAGAAAAGAAATTGGACCCTTATACCACTCACAAAAATTAACTCAACACGTATTAAAGACTTCAATGTAAGACCTAAATACGGTGAAACTCTTAAAAGAAAACATAAGGGAAAAACTCTTTAACACGGATCTTGGCAACAACTTTTGGATGTGACACTAAAAGCACGAGCTACAAAAGCAAAAACCAATAGTTTGTCCTGTATCAAATAAAAACGCTTTTCACAGAAAAGGAAACAATTAACAAAGTGAAAAGGAAGCTATGGAATGGACTAGAATATTTGCAAACCAGCTAACTGAAAAGGGGTTCATTTTCCAAACTACCTGAAGAACTCACAGAACCCATTGTCATTAAAATGCACGTGCAGACACACACACACACACACACACACACACACACACACACACACACCCCTAAGTATAAAACTGCAGAGGAACTGAGTAAGCATTTCCCAAAGAAGACATGCAAATGGCCAACATGAACAGATAGCCAACATTGCTAACCACCAGAGAAATTACAAATCAAAACCACAATGAAGTATCACCTCATACCTGTGAGAATGGCTATTGTCAAAAGATGAAAGAACAGTGTTGGCAAGAATGTAGAGAAAAAGAAATCCTTGCACACTGTTGGTGGGGATATAAGTTGGTATAGCCCACTATGGAAAATAGTTTAAAGGTTCTTCAAAAAAATAAAATAAAAATTGGATTACCAGCTGACTCAGCAATCCCACTTTAGAATATATATCCAAAGGGAATGAAACCAAGATCTTGAAATGATACCTGCACTACCGTGTTTATTGCTTCAGTGCTCACAATAGCCATGCTATGTACAACCTAATTGTCTGTCGGTGGATGAGTGGGTAAAGAAAATGTGGTGTACATATACGATGGATATTATTCAGCCACAGGAAAGAAGGAAATCTTGCCATTTGCAATAATATGGCTGGACCTTGAGGCATTATGCTAAACGAAATAAACATGACAGACAAAGACAAATATTGTATGATATAATTTATTTGGTGTATCTTAAAAAGATAAATTCATAGAAATAAAGAGTAAAATGGTGTTTGCCAAGCATTGGGGGTTGAGTCAATGGGGCGATGTTGGTCAAAGAGCACAAACTTTCAGTAATAAAATAAGTTCTGGATACCTGAATGAAAATTATAGTTAACAACACTGTTTTATATGATTACTTGAAATGAGTAAAAATGGAGACAGTTGACCATGGTGACTACAGTAACAATACTATTTTATGTACTTGAAAGTCACTAAGAAGTAGATCTTAAATTTTCCCATCACAAAAAGATGATAATTATGTGAGGTGACAGCGGTGTTAACTAACCCTGTTGTGGTTACCATTTTGCACTATATAAGGGGAGACCCCCAAAAAACCCAGAGTTATCTTCTGGCAGGTGGGCCCCTTGTGGGCAGGCATTCCCTCGCTAGGTTAGTGTTCCAGGAACCCATTTGTATCAGTGTACCAGTTGGTATTGTTGTTTGGCTTTAGTGAAATTTTTTTTGGAAAACTTTCAACACATTTGCCCATTTCATGGAGGGTGATTTACCAGCACACCTGTTCACACCACACTGAGTGTTCAGCAGTTTTTGACTAAAAACGGCATGACCCCCATGCCCTACCTTCCCTATTCACCTGATCTCACCCTGAGCAACTGCTTTTGTTTCCCAAGATGAAGAAGTCCTCAAAGGGAAATGTTTTGCCAATGTGGAAGAGGTGAGACAAAAAATGGCAGAAGTACTAAAACGCATCAAAATCAATGAGTTCAAAAACTGTTCGTTGTCGGAAAATGTCTTGATGTGTGTATTGCATCAAATGGAGAGTACTTTGAAGGTGACTGAAATTTAAACATGTGAGAATAAACACACAATTTTTTATAAATAAATTCTGGGTTTTTGGGGTCCCCCTTCAAGTCGTAATTTTGTATACCTTAAACTTACACAATGCTCTATATCAACTATATCTAAATAAAAGTGAGAACAAAAATAAAATGGGTCATAAAAGTTGTAAAAACCAAAAAAAAAGAACATCTTTAACAGATGGTTGAACAGGCATCCATATAATTTCACATCAGTTCCTGACAGAACTTGTGTTAAAAATAGAATATTTTTTTAAACATGAGAAACATGCACACACTATTGTGAAATAGTGGAAGATTCCCATTAAAACACACACAGAAGGGTAGCTACTATCATCAGAATTGTTTAAAACTTTCCTGGAAGTTTCAGTGAACAACGAGCCAAGGAAAAGAATTAAATTGGGTAACTATTGGAAATGACACAACAAAGTTATGTCATCAGGGCCATAGTGTCCTTTGGTGCACATTGTATTTTCTGGTCCATAACCTTGGCTGGTCAATGTCACTGACCCGCATTCAAGATGGAAGGAGGAATGTTGAATGAATTCTTACCTAGCATAGGAAGTTGGGTAAAAGTAAGTCATGCCCTTGACTGACCCGTTTTTAAAATGTAGGGAGCGATTCTGAAGACCTGGAGTTACTGAAGCGATCTTGCTACTTATCCCAGGAGGATATGATGAACCAGAGACAAGAACTAAGAAAACAGACCCATGAGCCACCAGGATTTCCCTGATTCTCCATTGATGTCCCCACACAGAAGCAAAGCCACAACCCGGGGACTAGAATACTATAGTATACCTATAAAGAATATGGAATTAAGTAGAGAAAAAACAAAAAACAGTCCATGTTGGCCTTGGTGGGGAAGATGTGGAAATACTTGGACTTCTCCTTACCTGACCTTGAAATGGGTCCTGAATAAAGGTTGAATCCAGATGCCTTTGGGATTGTAATTCTAGTGAGGCAAGCTCTGCAGGAGGTTATAAAGTCAACCATGTGGAAATATTTGATTATTTTAGCAGGGGAGAAACAGGTGACTATACCATTGATTATTTGATTACAAGCCTAGTGGATGCTACAAAGGAAAGGCTCTTACACTTTTGTTTTTAAATCATGTCTTATTGAATTAGCCTTATCTTCAATAAGAAAAGTTTTTCTTGATAATGGTGGTGGTCTGGATAATTTTCTTCTTTCTAATTTTAATAGATGTACTTCTAATGTATAATCATTAAAATAGAATTTTTAGTAAACATGCTGAAGAATTACCTAATTATTCCTACTTTTCTAACATGTTTTCCCCCTCAAAAATGATAAAAGCTGCCAGATGCTTTTCAGTATCTCTTGGAATTTTCAAATAAATTTTCATATTAGACCTATTTGTGTCATATTTTATGTTTCAAGATATTCTTATAGCAAAGTGTGAGGGTGGTCAGTGAGTGACACGGGGTGTGAAGGAATTCACAAAGAGAAGAAAGTATAAAGTTTTTATTCACTCTCCAAGAAAGGAAAGGGGTATGGTGTGGAGATTTGAGCTTTTATTGGATTGTACTTGGATTAGAAATGAGTGTGGGGTGGCTGCTGTGTGGCCCCTGGGCTGGTAGGGTGTTGTTACAGGCTGCAGTTGGTTCCAAGGTTATCTTCTGCCTGTGGCTGTAGGGAGCGGTTAGTCTTCCTCTGTTCTTGCTTCCAGTTATTCCCAGTCCTGGGGACAAGCTCAGAAGAGTAAGATGGCAGTCAGTTTAACAAGGTCACAGGCTGCTCAGCAAATGGTGCTGTGATAGCAAATGGCGCTGACTCTGTCCTTTCACGAAGTACCTTGCGTAACTGGAGTAAAATACTAGATGAAAGTGCATAGGCATTCAAATTTACTTGAATTTGAATTGCAGCTACTTTATTTAGTGTTTTACTGAAAGTGAGATGAGGCTATTATTTTGGTTCTAATATTTTTCAGTTTTTAATCTTTAAAAATATTTTTCTAGGTTCTGCAATTTTGTATAATTTTTTATGTACAATTTTTTTTGAAAGTAGAGACATTTTAAAACAAAGGAAAGGAAAGAAAATAGGAAATTCTCACATACTATCTCAGTTAAAGGGCAGGAACAGGACTTAGACCCTGGTCTAACAAAAACAAAACATTTTATAAATATAATTTGAAAGGAATTTAAAGATTATCTAGTTAAAAACACAGTCCTCTAGCCCTTAAAAAAACAAATAAATGAACAAACAAAAAAAACCTTGTCCTTCAAAGTTAATCTGACTGGCTTTTGTTCAGTAAGTTTGAATAGAGTTCAAAGTCATAGCAATGACAACTTATTGAGAAAGGTAGAGAAACACCACTGGTGAGAAAGGAGTGATTTCCATGGCAGGAGTAAGTATCTGACTTACAGAACTCACTTCTTCTAATTAAAATTCTCTATTTACATGTAGATCACCCGCCTGGCCAGCAGCACCTTACAGCGATGGTGATGACTTCGTCAGGCCTCCTGTCTCCACAGCCTGGTACAGCTCCCAACATGTCCAGTTTCCTATTAATTTTTATTGTATGAAGAAATGAACAGGGCCAAAGAGGGCACCTTGCAATCTAAAAGCCAATTCTTACTGTTTCAAAGTCTTAATAAAAGACCTAATAAAAGACCAAATAAGAGTTTGTTTAGGGCCATAGATAGAGATGGTTTAGAGATGAGGGTTAAGGAGAACGCACAAATGTCCAGGACTTTCACAGCTAGTAAAATGCACCCGATTCTTCTGCTTAGGGTTCTCACTAATGAGAAAGGCAGCTTGTTTGCTTGGAGACGTCATTCAGCTCACAGAGACCTGTACAAACTATGTGTTCTCATGAGGCCCCACATGTGACTATGTGAGTTCAGGCAGCTGGAGCTTAGAGTTTGCTGAATCTGTCTTCCTGGCTGTAACCACGAGGGTGATTAAGTCCTTCTGAGAGTCTCTTTTACACCTCACTTCTTTTAATTCCAAGATGAATGAAGAACAGGCAGATGGTTTTTCTGAAAGATTTTTTTAATCAAAAATAAGATTGTATATGTTTACAGTAATAAAAGTGAGTTGGAGATTGCCAAGCCACTGACCAGTTTTAAACATTCCATGAGCAGAAAATCTCTGCGAAAGAGAAGAGAAACTCAATTCAGTCCCAAAATGTCAAGACTTTATACCTGTCAGAGAAAAAATGATTGTTCGCTCTTAGTAATGTCAGAAATTTATCAAGTCAAATAAGATAAATTGGTTTCCCTTCCCAATAGTTGAGACCGGGATCTTGCTTTCATATTTCCGCTCTGAGAGTGTTTGAATTGGTTAATGTGTAGCAAAGGGAAAAAGGAGAGAGATTGCAAATTGCTGCCACTTTTCTTCCACAGCCACAGGCTGTGATGTCAAGAAGCAAGTGATAGAAGCTGTCAGCTCCGCTATCTATAACCTCATGCTTTGCATCTTCCCTGGGGCCCCATGCACTCTTACAGCTTCTTAAACAAGAAATAGACTGACAAAAATGTAAGTGCATTTTGCACTGGCTACACCACAGTCTCACAGTGTTGTCCTAGACAGAAAGCTTCAGAGAGCGCTCCGATACTTTTTTTTTTGTCAAAGAACAGTGTCTCCTTCAAAAATGCTGACCTTGAGATCATGGACATTCTTTTCATTGGAAGGAGGAAGTTGGTACAGATCACCCTCCCACAAAATGGCAGTTGATAAGAGGCAGTAAGCAACACAGGCAAGCAGTGTTGGGAAGTAGGGTGGGGAGGAGGGAAGAAGGTAGAGGAAGCGGAGTCAGGGGAGAGGAGAGCCTGATAGCGCCTGGCCACGGGAGGTCCTGCAGGATGGGAAAGGAGAGGCGAGAAGGTCCTAATGAGAAGTCTGGCCATGTCTGCACCTATTGCAGAGAGTTAGGGGTTTGTACAAACTGTGTGCCCTCAAGGGGAACCAAAGCTGACTGCTCTGAGCATTCCGTGGTACAAACTGTGGGACTTTGACTAATGCTGGCAAAGCTCTTTAATATCTTTCAAGGAATGTCGCATACAGGAATTTTTTTATTACACAGATCAATCATTAGAAATAGCTTAGATGACATTATTCATGCAGTTAACCTGAAATAAGTATGGTAATAGTTACAAAAAAACAAGCAAGAATTACCCTCATAAACTTGGAGATTAAATTAAATCTTTTTGTTAAACTCATTTGTTGAAAAAAAATTTATTGATTCTCCCAGTAATAATGAGATTTTGTGAACTGAGTGTATGCTATTTAGGGACTTCAGAGTAAAATTATTCCAAGACTTGTTTCTTTTGGATGAGAGGCTGTGAAATCTCATTTAGGATGTAGAATATTATCATCGCATAAATTACTCAGAGCTTATGATATATATATATTTTTAGACAAATAGATTTTTTTGCTTTTAAAAATTCAGGGTGCATGTGTTTCCCTGATGAGATCAATTTCTTATAAACCTCAAATCAGCTTTATTTCTTGGCTCTTCCACTAACTCTACTCCCTGTGCTACAAATATTTCTATAGGAGATTGTGTCATGTGTTTTCAAATTCTGCCAAGAGTAAGGGCTCCACTGCTCCCAGCTGCATTAGTTCCCGTAATGGAACATGGCTAAGGGAAGAGGTCAGTGCTCTGTTCTTACCAGCAGTGTGTCTTTAAATGTCGACTCTACAATTTGGCGTGCCTTATAAAACAGACTAAGCAGATAAATTAATATTCCTTTTAAAAAATGAATAAAGCATCTCCATTATTATAAATAGAGATTGTCTTAGATTTTCCCAATACATCAAATCCAAGAGAAGATCTTGTATGTACATAGTTTATTTGGAGGAAATTATCCCCAGGCTAGAAGTAAAGGACGAGGAAGGAAGAAAAACAATCCAAGGCTGTGTTATCAAACTTTTCACCACTGTGAACAGCTGGGGATTTATCCACTAAGGTACATCCGAGGAGCTATTTAGAATTCATTTTAGAATCATTCACTTCAGAATTCAAGAGGAACATATTTATCAAGCAACTTCTGCCCACATTGGTCAATGCCCAGTGGGATAGCAATGCTTTCCCTTCCAGGTTCATTCACAGATGGAAACACCCAAGTTAAGTGCCTGCAGGCATCCAGGAGGAGGCAGTGAAGTCTTCACTTTGTTGGTGCATTGCTCTCCTGACCTTGGTGAGCTCTTTATCATCGTTATGTTTGAACTTTCTGTCAGGTAAATCACTTATCTTCTTGTCATTAAGATCTGCTTCTAGAGTTTTTTTCTTCTTCTTTTCTTGACTTTCCGTGTTGGTTTCCATGCATTAGATAAAACAGCCACCTCTCCAAGTCTTGGCATCATATACTCATGTTGGAGATAAATGTTGTGGATCAGCCTGGCCTGAGCTCCTAGTTTTCTCTCAGACCTTTGCAATTGTCCAAGTCTCCTTCTTTGTCCTTAATGTCTCCCTGTAGTTGAGGGTGTGCCAAGACCCATCCATGTCCCGGGGGGGATTGCAGTCAGCACCTAGATGCAGGTACATTAGAATCTGGACCCTCAGGAGGACACTGGGAAAGTATGTAGTTGAGTTTCTGTCAGGGAGAGACTGGAAGACCTGTGTTTTTGCTTGCTCCCTCTGTGCTGAGCTCAGGTGTTAGCTGCAGGTGGGTGCACCTGTTAAGAACTGCTTCTCTGTTTGCTACAGTACTGTGGGACTCATGAGTAAAAACCCCATTGGTGCTAACAGCCAGGTGATGTGTGGACCACAAAAGCTGGAGAGCCCTCAGGTGACAGCCACAAAAACCAGGGCCTGTGATGTCTGTTCAGGCAACTTCTAGAGCGATACTGGTGACTTAGTTTTCTTACTAGGGCAGGCTGAAGGGAGAAGGCAGGAGAAGTGTCCACCAGTTTCTCCAGTCTCTGGGGAAGGTCACAGCCAGCCCCTAGATAGACACTAAATTAGAAGCCTTGTGCTCAGGCAGCGACTTTTTTCTTTGACATGTAATTGACATATAACGATGCGTTAGTTTCAGGTGTAAACAGTTATGTTGTAAAATGACTATCACAACAGAGCTCATTAATGCCCTTTTCTTTTTTGTTAGGAACTTTCAAAATTGACTCTCTTAGCAACTTTCAGATATGCATGCAGTATTGTTAACTATAGTTACCATGTTGTACCTTCCATCCCCAGGTCTTATAACCAAAAGTTTGTACCTTTTACACCTTCACCTATTTTGCCCACCCCCCCCACCTCTGGCAAGCACCAATATGTTCTCCACATGAATTTTTTAAAAAGATTCCACATATAATTGAGATAATTTGGTATTTGTCTTTTCTGACTTATTTCACTAAGCTTAATGCCCTTAAGTTCTATCCATGTTGTTGCAAATGGCAAGATTTTCTTTTTTTTATGGCTGAATAATATTTACATCCATATTGAAGTAGGTAGATAAGCCCCTTTCATGAAAAGACTGGGATTGAAACCAGAAAAGACACCGGTGTTCGGGCTGCCTGTCACGACCAAACCCAATAAGCAGTGACAGCGATTGAATCTCCATGGATGCTTTATTCAGATGGCTGGTGATCTGAGAAGATGGCGGGTTCAAACCCTAACAGACCATCTTGTCTTTTCTTTCCAGGCCAAGGTTTTTATAGCAGGTAATAATCAAGGTGTGGTGAGGGGTTTTGAAATTCAGGGAGGAGTTAATTGGATTAAAAAACAACAACAACAACTCCAGCATTCTCGCCCTGGGCAGTGGTCTTAAGCTGTGTCCTGGGCAGTGGTCATCTCATCCTGGAGCACAATGGCTCAGATATCATCTTGAATTGCTTGCAGTCCTCCTGAGGAACAAAAGTGGAACTACTTACGGTCTCCTGGAGTCAGGGTGGGTCATACCTTCAGTTCCTGGAACAAAGCTTTTACATGCGTTGATTACTAAGCTTGTTGGCTATTACTTAAAATAAAATTTTCCAACTCTTAAGTCCCCTATCAGTATGACTTACCTGCTCCCTCTGTGCTGAGCCCTGGGTGGATAGCCACAATGAGTGCTTGTTCACCCCCTTAAGAATGCTCTTTGGTAGCTGTAATCTTGTGGGTCTTGTAGACACAAGCTCCACTGGCTAGATGTTTTGGGATCCCATCTCTCCAGTGGGAGTCTTAAAAGTTGGGGCACTAGATATAGGGTCTAAACCCTTTGCTTTCCAGGGAGCATCTAGGAGTTGGGAGTATCTGCTGATTATATGGCATCATTTGGGGTGGGGTTAATGGCACCACTGTATCTCAGCCTTTCCTACCCCTTTCAATGTGGGTATTTCATCCATCTGATACGTAAGAGTCACCCAGCTACTTTCCGGATCTCTTTCAGAGGAAATCTCTCCATGTGTAGCTAGCCATATGCTTGGTGCCTCTGTGGGTCAAGGAGAACTCAGAAGCCACCTATGTACCATCTTGGTCCACTCTACCTTACACTACTCTTAAAATTTGAATGGAGAGCCAATGACAATCAAACTTTGGAGACTATCTTTGTTGCAGCCCTCCAAGGCAGGGAAAGTCCACGGTATTCATGCAAATGGAAAAATATTCACAGAGCTGTTGGGGTGTCTGGCATGCCTTTATTCACAGGTGGGCGAGCCACGCACACTACAAGCTGCTTGTCTGTCTGCATGTCTAATGTCCTAGCCCTTGCTCCCCAGCGTGGCACCCGTAGTGGCACCTGTCTCCTTGCATGTTTCCCATCACCATCGCCCTCAGCAGGGAGTCCCTACCTGTTAAGTACTAGAGGGGAACAAAGCCGGAAAACTGCCAGAACATTACATAACATAACATAATTCTGCACATGTGAGCCCACTCCAAGTTATGGGAACAGTTTATCAGACCCAGTCTCAAGGCTATGAGAACACTGGCTGTCAGGCCCCTCCAAGGCTGTGGGAACACTGCTCCCCTTAGTTACCCAGACACCTGGGTGAGGAAGCCAGACTACCTCCACCTAGCCTACATTATCCTTAAATAATCCATATTTTTTTCTGTCTTCATATTAAAAAATTCCATCAGAACACCATTTTTGCTATGAGTAAAGACACACTTAAATCATTTGAGTGACTTTTTTTATTGCTCTGGTATAAGATTTAATCCTTAGTCCTTTTAAAATATTAGTATTCCTTTCTACAAGACCAGTACTCCTCTCCTTGTCCCTCAAATCCCCCAAATGACAGGTTTTTCATTTTGACATTCGTAGGGTCTTGGAACCACTTCTTGATTTACAATAGGCCTAATTCCCATTGCATTTTTTGCTTGACTTCAGTTTCGTTATTTCCCTGGGTTCTTTAATAAGTTGGTATTTTTTTTTTGTTTTCCTCACATTTTATTTCGTTATGTCATGTTACTGTGCTATATATGCATTGAAATTGAAACTGCTTCTCCAAGAGTAAACAACCAGTATTTTAAAGTTTAAAATAAATCAAACCTCTAATCTATTTTTATAGTTAGCACCTTCCAGTAAGGTCAGGAAGACTTGAAAATTTTATGTCATTAGTTTACATTTGTAGCTGAGAGACTGAGCTTTGTTGCTAAATAAGCTGTTTATGTAATTTTAGAAAGTTCAGTGAGGCATATAAATTTGTACCTATTCTAGGCTTTAAGAGAAAAAAAAAACTTCAACAAACTTCAAACATTCTCCTCGTTTACTCTGTATTACAAATACGTAGAAAATTCATCTATATAGAGCTCTTTCTTATGTACAGTTAAATGTAGTTAGAAGTTCCGGTCTTCTGTCAGCTTAGTGTAAGAAGGAGAAATGGAGGCCCGTGAAAGGGGCTGCGGAGTGCGCAGAGCTCTGCTGAAGGGCAGGCTGCCTCCGTGCCCGGAGATAAGGAAGTAAGGGTCCTTACACCCTGAAAGCGGTTTCCAACAGCATAATGAGCCACGAAACTGCCTTCATGTAATTCTCAAAACATACGTTTTTCTTTGTGGTGAAAGGGCAGGTGGCAGTGAACTGTTGGTGTGGAAAGTGGATGAAGAAGTGAAAAGGCAGCAACTTAAATGTGATGCACATTTATGCAAACCCAACTTCTAAAATCTGAAAGGGTCTTATCTCTACTCTGAAAGTGGCTGACATGAATGAGTGAGAGGCAGGGACATTTGGAAGGCCCGCTTAGCTCTGTAGAGTCATTTTGAAAGGCTGTCTACAGCACAAAAGGCTGAGCCTTCTTACACAGATTCCACACTATTGTCCATTCAGGCTGGCATCCCAGACGGTAAGAGTAAAAAGCCTGATGTGTTTTTGTGAAGACTTGGATGGAATAAAAGAAGACAATGCCAGACTCCGAAGAGAATCCTCCCATGTGTAGGAGTGGTGACGAATGCTCAGGCAACAGAGCTGGGAGGAGCTGTGGGGCGCCCCTGTAGGTAGAGTGCCTTCAGGATACCAGGCGAGTGGAAAAAGGCACAGTATTGATTGCATTACCTTCATAAATATATTGTTAGGATACAGACAAGACGCTCCAAGGGAAAGGTTCATGAAAGACCTTAAATTCATGTCAAAGTATTCCACTCTGACCTGGGTTTGCACAGACACAGCATCTCGAAGGCAGACTAGCGGTTCTGGGGTCAAGATGATCTCCTTCTGCAGATCCTGGTGTGTTTCACTTTTCCATAAAATAAAACGTGTTAATGAGTGTTCACAGGAGCCAAAAAACACAAGTAAGAGACATATGGTAATTAGCGGGGATATTCTGAAACAATTATCTAGAAAAAAACCCCACAAAACATAAAAGGAAAATCTACATGCAGATAAACATTCCAATTATTCTGCTGTAAGATGCTATTAAAATCCTTGGAAATAAATGGAGAATGGGTGGGTGGAATTCTAATATTTTTCTGCTTGTTTATATAATTTATTGCATTTTGTTTCAATGGCAATCCTCTATAATTACTCTATATGTTGACAATAACATTTGGAAATGTCAGGGCAGGGCAGATAGCCAAGGAAAAGTAATTTGAATTAAGACAAAGGGAGATTTTAAAGAAGGATAAAGAAAGACTGTTGGATAGGTAGAGCTTGTAACATATACACACTCTAGAGAAAGGGTCATGACCCACAAAAGGAGAGTGAAGAGTATGCCTTAGCATAGAAGGAGAGAGAAGGAGCCTATGTTTCAGATGAGAGAGACAAGGAGACAGAGAAAGAGAAGAGAAACTCAAGATAGACGAAAGCCCTTCAGCTGTCTAGTGCAGTAAAATTGTGCTATCAAATGTGACAGTAGGAAGCTTCTAACAAATGATGTTTGATGCCTTAATGATAGTCCTGTGTGAAGCTTGAGTGGGTCCACAGCCTTTCCCTAGTTAGAAATGTCTTTCATCTATTTTGAAGCAATTTTTCCGGCCTTCGGTTGTACTGCTTAGTCAGTGATAGGCAATCCTTTCGTGTGTATCTTACTAATAAAACATAATGGAGCCTCGCCTAGTTCTGGATAACATCCTTTTTAGGCCTTATAAAGGATTTAGTTGTTACTTTGTAAAACAATATGAAAATGTGGATATCCTTGCAAGAACAAGCGTTTGCCTTACTGATATTAAACTTATGCTCTGATGTATTGGTTCTATACCTTTCTGTGTACTTAATAAAATTTTGTTTCAGTGCCAGGTGAGAGTGTACTCTTTTTGAGGACATTTTACATGTGAATTAAATTCAGTGCATAGAACACCAATAGTGCACATAATACACAGAAGTGGCAACACTGTGAACAACTATGTCCACATTTATGCTTGAACAGGCAATGACAACCGTGTCACAATCCCGATGACAATTGCAAGATTCCAGTAATTATCAGATACAGTCTAATTCAATATGTATTATTATATTATTTCAATAAAAGCTCCAGAACCACTGGAACATGGTAATATGATATACCCTTTGTGACAACATGGATGGAACTGGAGAGCATTATGATAAGCAAAATAAGCCAGGCGGTGAGGAACAAATACCATATGATCTCACCTTTAACTGGAACATAATGAACAAAAGAAAAAAGCAAACAAAATATAACCAGAGACATTGAAATTAAGAACAATCCAACAATAGACAGAGGGGAGAGAGGAGGGGACAGTGGCGGGAAGGGTTTTCAGGAATTACTATAAAGGACACATGGACAAAACCAAGGGGGAGGGTGGAAGCAAGGGAGGGAGTGGGATTGGCTGAGGTGGGGGAGAGTGGTGGAGGGTAATGCAGACAACTGTAATTGAACAACAATAAAGGAATTTAAATAAATAAAATGCTACTCAGAAAATTTTTTAAGAAATACAATTCCACAACCCATTTTATTATATCTTCTCATGTGCTCAGATAGCCACAAGGAATTTGGGACATTTATTCCACTAGCTGGAAAGTTCTGTTTGCCTGGAAGCCTGCAGAGCGCAATGTAGAGAAAGTTGCTGTACTTTTGAGGAAGAGCCAGGAGAGGGCAGAATTCTCCACAGTCTGGGGCACACTCAGCAGAAAGAAGCCGCACATCCGAATTCAGACCACAGGAGTCAGACCTTGCCCTCTAGCAATGGGAGCTTCCATTGGATGTGCTTCACACCACAAAGTGGAAGAGAATACAGGGCTGAATGTGGAGACATAAATACATGTCATATATTTAAGAAGTAAACTGTTAGGCAGCATGGAGCAAAACTGGAATTGCCATGCTTTACAGCTGTTAATTTCTACTGAATGAGAAAAGCAAAAGCTAAACACACAACCCCAATCGAAGTATCACATGATTGCAAGATTGCAAGACTATTAAACCAAAACACTGTCTTAGTTGTTTCTCACATGAACCTCCTAACAGTCATTCACAAAGGACATCGCCTCCTAGGCAATAATAATAAATCAGCATCAGAGCTATACAAAAATATTATAAAATAATAGGAGAGGAATAAAAGGAGGTAAATGAAGAACACACATGAGAAAAATATCCTCATGTTAAAAATGAAATTATGACCAAAGCATGAAATATTAAGGAAATATCACCTTTCTAAAACAAGAGCTAAGAGCAGAAATAAAGGAGCTCCAGAAGAAATGAGGTGACAACCACATAAGATTTAAAATGAGGGCAGAGCTCAGTGGAAAGTAAAAAAGAATGATAGATAGAAAGGTTCGATGACAAGCAGCACAAAGGAGTTGAAAGCATAGTATTATGGGTTGAATTATGTCTCCCCCAAATTTATATGTTGAAGTTTTAATCTCAGTACCTCAGGATGCCACCTAATTTGGAAACAGGTTTGTTGCAATTCAGTAAAACTAGTTACTAATGGCAAAACAAGAAACAAAAGAAAACAAAAACATGCTACTTGAAAACTGGGAAAACAATCTCATAATGAACTTGGGTCAAAGAGTAAATCAAAAATTGAAATAAGAAATTTCTGATCAAGACGGAGGCATAAATAGACATAACTTCACCTTCTTGCACAACCATAGAAAGAATTACAGCCAGATCTCAAAATAAAAACACCCAGAACCGTCAGAAAATCAATATGTATGGAAACCCAACAACCGAGGATTTAAAGCCACATTCATCCAGACAGCAGGAGGGGCGGATCATGAAGACAGGCTGAGCAGTGGTACGCTGCAGAGTGGTGGGTGGAATGGGTGGTCCCACATTCATGTACTCTGGGAAAAAATCAGGAGAGACACGTTGGGAGGCAAGGATCCCAGGCCCCAGGCAGACTGCACAGCCCAGGGTTCCAGCACTGGGAAGATAAATCCCTGTCACTCCTGGCTGTAAAAACCAGTCAGCGTTGGGGAGGCAGAGGAAACTGCCAAAAATTCACCACTTAAAGGGCCCACATGGACTTAGAACATATGCAAACCCACCCACATTGGGTTTCACCACCAGGGTAGTAGCTAGAGGGGTGTCAGTCGCATACAGGAAGTGGGTGAAGTGACTAGAAATGGGATGAGTGCCGGGCAAACCTCCAGAAGCCAGGCAATACCATTGTCCCCTCTCCAAGCCTTCTTGTCACACAGAGCCACAAAGTGGTGAAACAGGTTGCCCTACCCTGGCAATTACCTAAGGCTTTGCCCACACAGTTTGCAGGTGCCTTTTCTACATAGGCCACACTACTAAGATAGGGAGTCAAAGCAGTTTTACCTAATACACAGAAACAAACATAGGGACACTGCCAAATTGAGGAGATGAAATATGGCCCAAAGGAAAGGACAGAAAAAACAACCCAGAAAAAGAACTAAATGAAACATAGACAGCCAACCTATCAGATGCAGAGTTCAAAACACTGGTGATCAGGATGCTCAAAGGACTCATTGAGTATGGCAAAAAAAAAAAAAAGTGAGGAAATGAAGTTTACACTAAGTGAAATAAAGAAAAATCTACAGGGAACCAACAATGGAAAGAATGAAGCCCAGAATCAAATCGACGATTTGGAACACAAGGAAGGAAAAAGCATTCAATCAGCACAGTAGGAAGAAAACACAATTGAAAAAAATGAAGATAGACTTAGGAACCTGTGAGACAACTTTAAATGTGCCAATGTCTGAATCACAGGGGTGCCAAAAGGAGAAGAGGAAGAGCAAGAAATTGGAAACTTACTTGAAAAAATAATGAAAGAAAACTTCCTTAATTTGGTGAATTGCACGTCATGTCCAGGAAGCAGAGAGAGTCTCAAACAAGTTGTACCCAAAGAGGACCACACTGAGACACATCATAATTAAAATGCCAAAGTTTAAAGATAAAGAGGGAATCTTACAAGCAGCAAGAGAAAAGTAGAGACTTACCTGCAAAGGAGTTCCTATAAGACTGTCAGCTGATTTCTCAAAAGAAGACAAGGGGCTGGTAAGAAGTATTCAAAGTGATGAAAAGCAAGGACCTACATCTAAGGTTACTCTATTCAGCAAAGCTTTCATTTAGAATGCAAGGGCCAAATAAAGTGCTCCCCAGACAAGGAAAAAAAAAGCTAAAGGAGTTCACCATCACCAAGACGTCATTACATGAAATGTTAAAGGGACTTATTTAAGAAAAAGAAGATCAAAAAACCATGAACATTAAAAGGGCAACAAATTCATGAGTGTCAACATCTGAATCTAAAAAATAAAAATACAAACTAAGCAAACAATCAGAACAGGAACAGAATCATAGGTATGGAGATCATTTGGAGGGTTATCAGCTGGGAGGGGGAAAGGGGAGAATGGGAGATATGGTGCAGGGACTAAGAAGCATAATTGATAGGAACAAAACAGACAGGGGAGGTTAAGAATAGTATAGGAAATGGAGATGCCAAAGAATTTACACACATGACCTATGGACATGAACTAAGGGGGGAATTGCTGGAGAGAAGAGGGATACTGGGTGGAGCAGGGCAAAAGGGGAAAAATTGGGACAAATGTAATAACATAATCAATAAAATATACTTAAGAATTGAAATAATTATAAATTTATAACAATAAAATACAACATGTCAAAAACAATAACATATTGCTAATGTTCTCACAACAAATTTGATAGACTTAAATCTTCATATTACTAATCTAGAGAGCATAAAAATAAAAAATAATGCTAAAATAATAATGACAATGCAGAATTACAATTTTTGTAAATTTAACAAGCAAAGGGGAAGCAAGTACATGCAAAATTAAAAAATAGAAGGGGAGTAAGAGATGTAGAAAAAACACTTGTGAGAGTACTTAATGCAATTTATTCAAATAAATCCCAAACTACTATGAAGGAGATATTTCTGAGAAAAATGTAAATTATAAAGTTTGACCACAAAGTTAAACAGACTGATTAATACAGAAGACTCAAAGAGAACTGCAGAGGAATTTTTTAGCATAATGTTAGATATTAAATGTGACAAAAATAGCACAAAAAGAAGAGACAAATCTCATTAAGGAATTTACATGTAAAAATACAAAATAAAATAATGGTAAATGGAACCCAGAAGCATATTTAAATCATGATGTACTGTGGCTCAATGGGCCTCATATAAAGAATTAAGGGATAGTTAATCTCGGGGAAATATATAAATACATTGAATTAATTGATCAAATGGTAAAAGTCAAATAATTAGCTTTACAAATGTTTGTCTTTGTCAGTGTGAACTGCTATAACAAAATACTGTAGACTGGGTGGCTTAAATAACAGAAATTCATTTTCTCATAGTCCTGGAAGCTAGAAGTCCAAGATCAAGGTGCCAGCATGGCCAATTTTGGGTGTGGGCTCTCTTCCTGGCTTGCAGACAGCCACTTTCTCCCTGGTCCTCACATGGTAGGGATGGGTGGAGGGGACACAGAGCAAGCTCTCTGGTGTCTCCCCTCAGAAGAGCACTAATACCATCTTCATGACCTCATCTAAACCCAATTGTCTACCAAAAGTTCCATCTCCAAATGCCATCACGTTGGACTGGAACTTCAGCATACAGAATTGAGGGAAGACATAAGTCAGTCCCATAGCAACGCTGAAAATATGTTTCTTAAAATTCCACATTCACCTTTTGTTAAATAAGAATAGATAAATATTTCCTTAAGATAATCTAATGCATCTCAATGCCAAAGTTAGCATCATGTTTAATGAGGAAACAATAAAAGAATCCCTGTTGTAGATAGGAATAGGTAAAGAATTTTCAAAGAACCACTATTCTTCTTTTTAAATCAGTGCAGATAAGCGAGAATTTACACACAATAAAATACTTCTATTTTAAATTTGGTTTGATTATGTTTAACAAATGTATATACCTATGTAACCACAGCTCTCAAAAAAGTCCCTTCTGCTTCTTAATCAGTCATCAGTTTTTCTAGTTTTATGATTGTTTTCTATTATTTCACATATTTCTGCATATATTATCTTAAACAATTAGGAAGTATGAAATAAGAAGTATAAAAGCTAGGAAAGGAGAGATAAAATAATCATTTTTTATATTAAATATAAGGGGGGACCCCACCAAAACTGGAATTATCTTCGGAGGGCAGGCGCCTTGTAGTATAGGCTTCCCCAATAAGTAAGTGTTCTAGGAACCCATCTGTATCAGTGTACCGGTCAGAATTGTTGTGAGAGGCTGGTTTGACTTCAGTGAATTTTTTTTGAAGATTCTTTCAACATATTTGCCCATTTCATGATGGGGATTTATGAACACACCTGCCCACACAGCTCTGAGTGTTGAGCAGTTTTTGACCAAAAAAAGGTATGACCCTTGTGCCCCACCCTCCCTATTTACC
>PVKM010023840.1:0-20898 GCA_004027735.1 Carollia perspicillata
AAAATAGGGGTTTGCTGATGATGAAATCCTTGAACTTGATCATATGTGGGAAGCACTTTATTTGCCTTTCCATTCTAAATGAAAGTTTTGCTGGATAGAGCAATCTTGGATGTTGGTCCTTGCCTTTCATGACTTGGAATACTTTCCAGCCCCTTCTTGCCTATAAGGTCTCTTTTGAGAAATCATCTGACACTCTGATGGGATATCCTTTGTAGATTACGGTCTCCTTATCTCTTGCTGTTTCTAGAATTCTCTTCTTCATTTTAATCTTGTCTAATGTAATTATGATGCGCCTTGGTGTGTTCCTCTTTGGGGCTAACTTCTTTGGGACTCTCTGAGCTTTCTGGACTTCCTAGAAATCTATTTCCTTTGCTAGATTGGGCAAGTTCTCCTTTATTTGTTCAAATAAGTTTTCCACTTGTTGATCTTCTCTTCCCCTTCTGGTACCCCTATAATTTGGATGTTGGAATGTTTAAAGATGTCCTGGAGGTTCCTAAGCCTCTCTTCATTTTTTGAATTCTTGTTTCTTCATTCTTTTCTGTTTGGTTGTTTCTTTCTTCCTTCTGGTCCACTCCATTGATTTGAGCCCCAGTTTTCTTTCCATCACTATTGGTTCCCTGTGCATTTTCCTTCATTTCACTTAGTGTAGCCTTCATTTTTTCATCTAATTTGCAACCAAAATCAACCAGTTCTGTGAGCATCCTGATCACTAGTGTTTTGAACTGTGCATCTGATAGGTTGGTTATCTCTTGGTTGCTTAAAAGTATTGGCTCTGGGGCTTTGATTTGTCCTTCCATTTGATCCATAATTTTTTGGTCTGGTCATACCTGTTATGTATGAGGGGCGGAGCCTTAGGTGTTTACCAGGGCAGGGCAACCCCGTCGCTGGTTTGTGATGCTATCTGTGGGGGCAGGGTCAGAGAGGGAACAATGGCACTTGCTCCGCTCATATTTCAGTCCCTTCTGCCAATTCCCACAAGAAAATTGTACCCTTCTGGTGCTTGTTTCCAGGTGGGTGGGCTTTTGTATGTTCTAGGACCCTGTGGGTCTCTCCAACAACCTCTCCTGTGAGGCTGGGAGTCTCTCCAGGCACCTCAGCCCCCACAAGTGTTTTCAATTGGTACTTTCAGGCTTTATTTCCCGGGCCCTGGGGCCCTGGGGCCCTGGGTTGCACGGTCTGTCTCGGTGCCCATTTTTGCCTGGTTTATCTGTGTGCAAATGTGTGACCACAGTCAGCCAGCAGCTTTGCATGCCTCACTGGGTTTGCTCATTTCCTCTCTGCATCTGAGGTCTGCTAGCCCTGTGCCACCTGCGTGACCGAGTCTGCCAGCCACCACTTTTTCCTGCTGTGACCCCTCTCCACCAGCCACTAACTCCACCCCTCTTACCAATCTGGATAAATTCTTGTCAGACTTCCATACAGTTCAATTTTCTGTGTTCTGGTTGTTTTTGTTTCTAAATCTTTGTTGTCCTTAACTTTGGTTGTGGAGGAAGCACAGTATTTCCACCTATGCCTCCATCTTGGCTGGAAGTCCCCAGCATGTATTTCTAACACCCTTTTATCTGTCATCTCAAAATGAAACTTGAATATGTTATGAAAGTATCCTATAAGGAAATTAGTAAGTATCTTGCATTCATCAAAAGGTAGTAGTAGTATGTAAATAATATCAGTTTTTATAACTGGTCCCCTCCCTATCTAATTTATAGCATTTTGAAAATCTAGTAATAAAACTGAATGGCCCACTATTTCATAATTCATCTCAATTTAGACTTTTAAATTTATCTGTTAATTTACCTTAATCATTTTATTACTTGATTATTTTTTAATTGAGCCCACATAAAATCTAGATTGTGGAACATTAATGTTACCAAACTAAAGGAGTTCATTTGACAGCACATATCAAAGGACAATAAAACAAAAACAGAAATTTGTAGCAAAGAAAATAAAGGTTTATTTAAGGAAATAGTGGTCTAAGACCTAGTTACTTGATGTCCTCTCGGAGATATACTATATACAGGAGAAACATTAGTCATGGTGACCAAGGAAGTTGGGGTTGTGGGCTCTACTGATTGGTTGGGGTCCTGGGTAAGGAGAAGTTGATCACTGTGTCAGGTCCTGATGTCAGCCATGCCATTGTTCTGTTGGGTTTCATGAGGGTGTGGTCCATAGGGTCATTCAACTTTTATGGGTCTGGAGCTGAAACACAAATGGAGTCAAGATGTTATATTTAGTTTGAACAAAGCTGTTGTCTTGATCAGCAGGCCTGGAGCTTTACTATTAAAACAGTTTGACACTAACCAGAGCCTGACAGTCTAAGGGCTTAATGATTAAGGGAGTGAACATGCAGTATGTACAAAGGTGGAAGGATTTGGTTGAAGGAAGGCAAATGAGTCATGATGCTATTGGACTGGATGAAACTGGCTTGAATTGAAGAAAAAAGTGATATTAAGGAAATAAAGTTCCTATGTGGTTATATTAATTTGAAAAATATAATACAGCCTTGAAATAAGAAAAGTCACTGTTTGATAATGGTTAATAAACTTAATTTGCATCAGTTTTATTTGGGATGACTATCAAAAATATAGATTCCTAGTTTCCACCCAATAGAGCTATTAGGTCTGGCCTGGAGACTAGGAATCTGTAGTTTTAACTATTACTCTGTTTTCATTCCCAGGTATGAAGAAAATACTGAAAATGCTGCCCTCATGATTTAGGCTTCAGTTCACATTTTGTGTTTTGAGGGACGGTCATACTTTTTTTAATGAAACTTTTTAAAATACAAGTATTTCCTATCATGCCATGGAGACTATTCTTTCTGTCAGGTGATGAACATCTCTGCATAAACAGTAGTTGATGTGGTGGGCAGACTTTCGGGAAATTATTTACTCCTACAAAAATGGTTAGTTAACTTTTTCTATATACCTCTAAGAAGAATAAGGGCTTGGATTATGTAAAAGATAAGCTTGCTGCAGTATACTCCCATTGCAGATAAGCAAGCTGACACTTATAAGAGCAGTAAATCTGAGAAGAGACAGCCCAAGAGAGCTTCGGGGAAGATTCTGGTCTAAGGCCTCTGGGAGGATTGTGTTTTCTTCTCCAGGTTTATAAAACTCTTCTGTTGTTTCCCTACAAGAAGTTTATCCTCTTTTGCAGGTAAATCATCACCCTTCCCAGTTAGATTTTCTCCAAAGCACTAATTATCTTTTGAAATGATAAATTCACACTTCTATGTTTATTTACTTCATTGTTACTTGCTCCCCTAAATTAAATATAAATTCTATGAGAGCAGATGAATATAAAGCAAAAACAACAATTATAAATCCTAAAAATAAAATTACAATTTTAAAAATAGAATATTTTTAAATCTCCTGAAACGATAAACTTTAGATTTTTAGAGAATTGGTGAATTAGAAAGTAGTACTGGAGTATTTTATTTCCAATCCATTGTTTTTACTGTTCTTTTATGTGTATCTGTTCTTGATTTATATGTGCTTGAAAAAAGGCAAGCAAAATTTTTTATTCCATGGTATTTACATAATAATTTGGTACACAATCAAAAAAACAAGTAAACATATAAATGTGAGTGTTTGAAATAGTTTAGTGCTCTGAAAAAAAAAAAAACTGAGTAGCATGATAATCTGCCTGGAGGAGAGGAGACACATTATGTACAGTTGCAACAGAAGAGTTTTACAAATTAGGAGAAAAGAAAACTCTCTTAGTCTTTAGGCCAGGTCTTATCCCATAGCTATCTCCCACTGTCTCTCTCTTGTTCATCTCAAATACTTGGATCACATGGCTTCTACTTTTATTGTGTGATTTTTCTCTTGGACTTATTAATATGCATAGTAATTTTTAAAATACCACTTTCATAAAAAAATGGCTCCACATGGTCTTGTCTTTCTTAGCTAGAAAGATAGAATAGAGGCTTTATCACCTTAATCCATTTGGGAGCTGAACTGAGTTGAGTTTGTGTTGAAATTCTGGTAAATTTCCTTCTTTTTCTGGTTTGCTTCAACTCCAGAAATTCCAACTAAAAGCCTAGTGGTCTAACCAGGACTTTTCCACTTCTAAGTACTGACCCTTAATCTTTGTCTCTTCCATGGCACAGTGTGAGAAGCTCCACTCTGCTTTGAAGAAAATTTCTGCTTAGCCACTTAGCCTCCAACCCCATACAAACTTCAGAATTTGACAAATGTCTTGAGAGATAATTATTTATGTGTCAGGCTAAATTCTGTCTTCCTTGATGACCAGCATTTTGTCCTCTCAAGTCTTTCCAGCTCTGTAAAACCACCTAAAGTTTTCCCAGCTTCTTAATCTCTTCTGACTAAAGAATACTAAGTCCTCAGACATTTGCTCTATGCTCAGAATAAGCAAATTCTCCAGGAAAAAAAAATGGCTGAATATTATTAATTCACCTGTCCCTCCTCTCTGTAATCTTTTCATTTCTCATTCTGGTTGCCTTACCAGCTCTCCGATGCTTCCAAGCAGATTACTTTTATACTATATTAGGCTTGTTGTTGGCTAAAGCACTGGTCTGCTGGAAAGTACTACTATGTACCCAGAATTGGAAACCTTAGACATAATTTTTATTAGTTATTTACTGTCATGTAACAAATTACATTAGAACTTAAGTGACTTAAAAAACTACAAGCATTTATTATCTCATAGTTTGTGTGCATCAGTAATTGCTGGATGGGTCTCGCTCAAGGTCTTTCATGAAGTTGCCACGATGATGTTGTCTTGGACTGGATTAATAGATTCCAAGGCAGGTCATTTCCAAGATTGGCAAGTGGGTGCTGACTATTTTCAAGAGGTTTCCATTCATTTTCACGTAAGTATGCTTGAATGTCTTCATGATCTGGGAGCTAGTTTCCTCCATAACAAGTGACACAAGAATAAGCAAAATAAAAGTCTTTTATGACTGAGTCTTGCAAGTTACATTTCTCTATTCTGCAATATCCTACAGGTTACATAGATTAGTCCCTATTAAATGTAGAAAGGGTTACACAGGGAATGAACACCAGGAGACAATAGTCATTATCAATAGGGGCTGTCTTGGAGACTGGTTCCCATGATAATTAAAAGAAAAATTTTTCATACAGATATAGATATTTAAGAATTTTTATGCTAGGACTAATGGATCATTCTAAAATAACCACAGAGTTTTTCATGTGTGGGTTAGCAGCAATTCTGCTCTTGTATCATGCACCATCTTCATTCAAGGATCTAGACTGAAAGAGAAACTTCTACCTGAGACATGCTGTGCTGTTGACAGAGGGAAATGAGAACAAGAATTTTAATACATAATGTCTCCTAAATCTTTGCTTGGATATGGCATCCATTACTTCTGTTCACCTCATTGGCAAAAACAAGTCATATGGCCAAATCAAATAACAATGGGATAGGGTGTATATTCCTCTGATAGAAAAGCACTATTTCATGGAAAGGTAGAGATACATAGTATTTCACAAAAAATGGACAATAAATAATTGGTAACAATAATAAAACCACAAACTTTCAATACACACATAAAACAATTTATTTCATTTACACAAAGCAGTTCAGTTTGGATGTGAATAGCTTCACTTACAATACTGGCCTTAGTCCTGAAGAGAAGCAAATGGTAAAATAATTTCTAATCTTTTAAGCTTTCCATTTTTCTCATTTTTAGACATGTTTCACTAGAATACTTTGGACAACTTAATGACTATTAACAATTCCCTTTTTATTCTACTTTTCAAACTATACTTATTCTACTCTATAAATGTAGGATGAATCTGATCCAATTATAATTGAGAAATAAAATGATGTTCTAAAAAAAGAGTAGGTAGAGAAACACTCTGAAAACTATCTACAATTTTTTGAAAAATTCCTGAAAATATTAAGTATCAATTGTGGGAAAACACTGGAATCATATATAATCATTTTATATACTATTTTTCTAATAATTTAATATCACAAGCAAATGAAATTAATGTTGTAATAATTAATGACCTTGAGGTCTGACATATATAATGTATCCATTCTCTGCAAGGATATCATAACAAAATGATTAGGGATAATATTTATCTAGAAATTTTATTTTTAGCATGCAAACTACTCATAGTTTTTGTATAGGAGCAAGCTGATAAACATATTTAAAGACCCAGTATTCTGACTTGGGATTTCAAACTGTGATAAATGCATGTCTCTAAAGAGAATAGTTTTTAAGATTCTTACAAAACACAAAATAACACTGTTTTCTAATACCCTTGTTCAGACATATAGTTCTACTTACCTTGTTTAGGTGTGGCAATTAAAATTTCTGAAAAAGTTGAGGTCACCTTGTAAATGTAGGAGGAATTCTATGCTGGCCTTAGAAAGAAATTCAAGAAAAATTGGAAATTTTACAAGCACATGGAATATAGTAAAGAATCACTTGATAAAGCAAACTGTGCTATTCCTCAGCTATGTAGTTTAGTTCCATTATAATTAATAATGCTAATTGTGATCATTTTATTGAGTTCTAGTTCTCATAGTTTTTAAACTTAATTTTAATTTTTATTCATTTGAATATCTGTGTGAGCCAACCTAGCTAATATGTATAAGTTAGAAAAATTGCTTTTATATGATGCTTCCTCAAATTTTTTTTTCTGGCTAAGATCTCTGTCAAGTAAGAAATTGTTTTCACCAAGCAATCTGTCAAATGACTATTTATTAATCATTTCACTAACATTTTGATAGCAACATTTTTCAGCATACAAAAAATAAATACATCTTCAAAGCACGTTAAAACACATATTTAAAAATTGAGGTTCACATAAATTAAAAAAAAATTATTGCTTATGCTATTTTGGTTGTCCCAATTTTCTCCTTTGCCCTCTCCACCCAGCCTCCATCCCATTTCCACAGTCAATCCCCACACCATGTACATGTCTATGGGTCCTTTCTATATGTTTGACTAATCCCTTCACTTTCTTTCAGACAGTCCCTGTCAGTCTGATCCATAACTCGATGCCTCTAGTTTTTTTTTGCTTATTAGTTTATTTTGTTAATTAGATCCCTTTTAGAGTGAGATCATACAGTATTTGTCATACACTGACTGGATTATTTCACTTAGCATAATATTGTCAAGTTCTACTGATGCTGTTGCATCCAGCTAGGAATTCCTTTTTCCTTTCTGCTGTATAATATACAATTTTGTAGATGCATAGTTTTTTTGTTTTTTTTTATCCACTCAGCTACTGCTGTGTACTTAGGCTGTTTCCAAATCTTAGCTATTGTAAATACCACTGCTATGAGCATGGGGGTGCATAAATGGTTTTGAATTGGTGTTTTGGGATTCTTCAGATATAGTCCCAGCAGTGGAATCACAGAGTCAAAAGGTAGTTCCATTTTTAGGTTTTTGAGGTATTTCCAAAGTGGCTATACCAATCTGCATTCCCACTAACAGTGCACTAGGATTCCCTTTTCTCCACATCCTTGCCAGCACTTGTTTATATTTATTAATGATAGCCATTTTGACAAGTGTGTGGTGATTATTTCATTGTGGTTTTACTTTGCATCTCTCTGATGACTAGTTATATTGAGCATTTTTTATATGTCTCTGGGCCATCTGTGTATCCTCCTTGGAGAAGTGTCTATGCAGATCCTTTACCCATTTCCTAATTAGAATATTTGTTTCCTGGTATTAAGTCATATAAGCTCTTTACATATTTTGGATATTAAAATATTGTCAAATATATCATTGGCAAATATATTCTCCATAAAATATGCCATTGGTATCTGTATTTGTCACTTTAAAAATAAATTTATGTTATTTTATGTTATTGTTTAAGTTTAAAAGAGTTGTATTTTTCCATTACTGTTTAGTCCTCTTATACACCACTCCAACCTACAATCAGCACACTATTGTCCATGTCCATGAGACCCTTTTCCTTTTTTCTTGATCTCTCCATCTGCTACCCACAATGCACCTTAGTAGTCAGTCTGCTCTCTATCTGTGAGTCTGTCTTGATGCTGCTCATTAGTTCAGTTTGTTCATTAAGTTGCACATATGAGTGAAATCTTATGATATTTGTCTTTTTCTGACTGCCTTATGTCACTTAGAATATGGTTCTCCAGGTCCATTTATAATGTCACAAAGGGCAAAGTTTTCTTCATTTTTACCAACAAGTAGTATTCCTATCTGTAAATGTCCTGTAGTTATTTTATCCACTCATCTACTGATGAACACTTGGGCCACTTCCATATCTTGGCAATTGTAAATAAAAGTTGCAATGAACATAGAGGAATTTATGTACTTTCCAATTAGTGTTTTGGGTTTTTTTGGATATATTCCCAGAAGTGAGATTGCTGGATCAAAAGGCAGATCCATTTTAATTATTTGAGCTATCTCCATACTTTTTTCCACAGTGGCTGCACCATTCTGTATTCCCACCAACACTGCAAAAGGGTTTCCCTTTTTCCATGTCCTTGTTGGCACTTATTATTTATTGATTTATTGATGATAGCCATTCTGACATGTGTGAGATGGTATCTCATTGTGGTTTTATTTTTCTTAATTATGTAAATATTTGTTTTATTTTGTTTAAATCTACTCAGGACGCTCTATTTAACAAGGTGAATTTATTTTATTTACATTTATTTAATTAGCAGATATCATCTCTCTCCATCTTATCTAATGTTATATTTTTACATTTAACATTCTTTTATTTTTTCTTTCTCAAAGTCATTTTAATTTTTTAACTTAATTTAATTTTGATTGTTGTTCAAGTATAGTTTTCTGCCTTTTACCCTATCCCAGCCCACCCCCCAGCCCTCCCCACCTCCCTCCCATTTCCACCCCCCTTGTTTTTGTCCATGGGTCCTTTATACTTGTTCCTGCAAACCCTTCCCCTTTTCCCCTGAAGTTTCCTCCCCTCTCCCCTCTGGTCACTGTCAGCCCGTTCTCAATTTCAGTGACTTTGGTTATATTTTGCTTGTTTGTTTATTTTGTTGATTAGGTTCCTGTGGTTTTAATTTGCATTTTTTGATGATTAGTGACATTGAGCATCTTTTCATATGTCTATAGGTTTTCTTCATGTCTTCTTTGAAGAAGTGCCTATTCAGGTCCTTTGCTGATCTTTTAATTGGGTTGTTTGTTTTTTGTGGTGTTGAGTTTTGAATGTTCTTTATAAATTTTGGATATTAACCCCTTATCAGATGTATAGGTGAATATGTTCTCCCATTTTGTGGGTTGTCTTTTTATTTCATTAATGTTTTCCTTTGCTGTGCAAAAAACTTTTTAGTTTGATGTAGTACCATTTGTTTATTTATTTCATTTCTTTTCTTGCCTGGAAAGATATATGTGATAAAATATTGCTATGAGCAATATCTGAGATTTTGCTGCATATGTTTTCTTGTACAATTTCCATGGTTTCAGGTATAACATTTAAGTGTTTAACCTATTTTGAATTTATGCATGTATAGTGTAAGAATGTGGCCTAGTTTCATTTTTCTTCATGTACCTGTCCAATTTTTCCAACACCGTTTACTGAATAAACTATCTTTTCTTCACATTTTTTATTGTTGTTCAAGTACAGTTGTCTCCATTTGCCCCCCCACCCCCCAACTACTCCCCCTCAACCCCAGCCATCCCAACTTCCCACCCTTGGTCCTACCCCACTTTGGTTTTGTCCATGTGTCCTTTATACATGTTCCTGAAAACCTTTTGCCCTTTCCCCCCATTACTCTCTTCCCCTCCCCTCTGGTTACTGTCAGTTTGTTGTTATTTTCAATGTCTCTGGTTCTATTTTGCTGCCTTGTTTTGTTGATTAGGTTCCACTTGTAAGTGAGATTGTATGGTATCTTTCTTTCACCGCCTGGCTTATTTCACTTGCATAATGCTCTCCAGATCCATCCATGCTGTTGCAAAGGGTTAGGAGTACTTTATTTTCTTTCTGCTGCATAGTATTTTAGCTCATTGTATTTGCTTGCTTCCTCTGTCAAATACTAATTGACTGTAAAGGTGTGGGTTCATTTCTGGGCTCTCTATTCTGTTCAATTCATCTATGTGTCTGTTTTTATTGTAGTACCATGCTGTTTTGATTACTATGGCCTTGTAGTATAGCTTGACATTAAGTAGCATGGTTCCTCCAACTTTGTAGGTTTTTGTCAGAATCGCTGTTGCTATGCAGGGCCCTTTGTGGTTCCATGTAAATTTTTGAAATATTTGTTCTAGTTCTGTGAAATGCAACATTGGAAACTTGATAGGAATTGCATTGAATCTATAGATTGCTTTGGATAGTATGGACATTTTAATGATGTTAACTTGTCCTATCCATGAACATGGTATGTACTTCCATTTATTTGTATCTGCTCCAGTTTCTTGTCTTATAATTTTCTCAGTACAGGTATTTTACATCCTTGGGTAGGTTTATTACTAGGCATTTTATTCTCTTTGAAGAGATTGTGATTGGGATAGTTTTCTTAATTTCCCTTAATGTTATTTCATTATTGACATATAAAAAATGCAACTCATTTCTGAATATTAGTTTGTATCCTGCTTCTTTGCTAATTTATCAGTTTTAGTAGTTTCTTGGTGGAATCCTTGAGATTCTGTATGTATAACATCCTGTCATTTGCAAATAAAGAAAGTTTTGTTTTTCCCTTTTCAATTTGGATGCCTTTTATTCCTTCTTCTTGTCAGATTGCCATGGCTGAGTCTTCCAGTACTATGTTGAATAAGAGAGGTGAAAGCGGACACCCCTGTCTTATTCTCAATCTTAAGTGGAACATTTTTAGTGTTTGCCCATAGAGTTTGATACTTGTAGTGGGTTTGTCATACATGACCTTTATTATCTTAGGTATATTCCTTTTATTTCCACTCTGATGAGGGTTTTTATCATAAATGGGTGCTGTATTTTATCAAAAACTTTTTCTGCATTTATTGATACAATCGGGTGTTTTTTATCCTTCATTTTGTTTATGTGATAAATCACATTTATTATTTGCAAATGTTATACAACTGTTCTAGTCTCAGAATAAATCTTGATCGTGGCATATTATCTTTTTCTTGCATTGTTGTATTTGGTTTGTTAATATTTTACTGAGGATTTCAGCATCTATGTTCATCAGTGATATTCACCTGTAATTTTCTTCCTTTTCAGTGTCTTTATCTAGTTTTGAAATTAGGATAATGCTGACTTCATTAAATGAATTTGGAAACCTTCCCTCCTTTTGAATTTCATGAAATATTTTAAAAAGGAGAGGTGTTAGTTATTCACAGAATGTTTGGTAAATTCACCTGGGAAGCCATCAGGTCTAGGGCTTTTGTTTGTTGGGAGCTTTTTTATTACTGTTTCAATTTCATTAGGTGTGATCAGTCTATTTAGATTATCTGATTCTGCCTGATTTATTTTGGAAGGTTGTGTGTTTCTAGGAGTTTATCCATTTTATTCACGTTGTCCAATTTGTTGGCATATAATTGTTCATAATACTTTCTTACAATCCTTTGCATTTCTTTAGTGTCTGTTGTTATTTTTTCCTTTCATTTTTTATTTATTTATTTGGGTCCTTTCTCTTTATTTCTTGATGAATCTGGTTAAAGTTTTGCCAATCTTGTTTATCTCTCAAAGATCCAACTCTTGGATTCATTGATCTTTTGTATCTTTTTTTTTACTCTGTTCATTTATTTCTTCTCTAATGTTATTTCCCTTCCTTCTACTCACATTGGTCTTGTTTTTTTTTTTTTTTCCTAGTTCCTAGATTGTGTAGTTAGATTGTTTATTTGAGCTTTTCCATATTTTTTGAAAAGGCCTGTGATGCTCTGAATATCCCTGTCAGGATGCTTTCCTTGTGTTCCACATATTTTTGGATTTTGAAATCCAGATTAAATCTAAAGTAACCCATGTTGATAGAAATTAGATAGTTATTAGTAGGTGAGGCAGTCAGTCAGGAGTAATAATGTCAGAGAAATGGCAGGAAGAAACTTTCTTGAGTGGTGAGTATATCTGATAGCTTGTTCAGGGTAATGGTACATAGATATATACAACTGTCAAAACTTATCAAACTAAACATTTACGATCTGTACTATTTATTACCTACCAATAATACCTCAATTTAAAAAAAAATCAGGATATTTGATTCCTTAATGAGGCAGCAGAATTCGCTTATTTACCAATAAGCATAAATAAAAACATCAGAACTAACAGAGTAGACACACATTTACCTTTTGTTTGAAGGACAACTGTTTTTGTTTGGGTTGAGATGTGAAGGTGCAATGATCATCCTCCGTTCCAGGAACATCAGTTTAAGTGCTTAGCACTAAGGCAATTGCCAAGGCTTAAGCAATCTATGGTTCTGAATGGTGTTTTATTGTATTCTGCGTACTTAAAAAGAAAAAAAAAACTTGCTAAATGATTATATTAGTTATCTATTCTTGAATTACAAATTACCCCAAAACTTAGTGACTTCAAACAACATCCACTTATTATCTTATGGTTTCTGTGGGTAATGAAGCAAAACTTAGGCAAAACTTAGCTGGGTCTCTCCCAGGCAGAAATCAAGCTATCTGCAAGGGCTTTGGTCCCATCTGAAGGCTCAACTTGGGGAGGATCCAGTTCCAAGTTCACTCATGAGGTTTTTGGCAGCATTCAGTTCTTTGAAAGCTATTTGCTGAAGGATATGCTCAGATATTTGTGTTAGTGCAGAGAAAGAGAGTCTACTAATAAGATACAATTCTGAGGCTTTGTAACATATTATGGAAGATATAAACTATCACTTTTGCGTTATTCTGCTCATTGCAAACAGGTTACTAGGTTCAGCCTGCACTCAAGAAAAGGGGTAGCTCTGGCTGGTGTGGCTCAGTGGATTGAGTGTTGGCCTACAAACCTAAGGGTTGCTGGTTCAGTTCATAGGCAGGGCACATGCCTTGGCTGTAGGCCAGGTCCCCAGTAGGGGGACCTGAGAAGCAACCAGAAACTGATGTTTCTCTTGCTCTCTTTCTCCTTCCCTTCCCCTCTCTTTAAAAAGAAATAAATAAAATCTTTAAAAAACAAAGAAAAGGGACTGCATAAAATGCTTCCTGTCATAATATTATTAATGTTTCTAGCATAGAAGATACTAAGTATAAGGTACTCTTTTATGGGAAGTTATATTTTCTAGCATTCAGTATGCATGAGATATTTTATTTAATAATATTAATAAATTTATAAGATAAATGGAAAATATAACAATCTTTAGCTATACCTTAATAGTATATAGTGTAAACATTAATTATAAGTGCATAATTGTGCATAATGTATAAGTGCATTATGTAAACATTAATTGAGGGGGGACAAAGCAATATTTAAGTTATAAATTATTAAATTTACATTATAATTTGTAAAGTTAAGTGCTAAAGAAACATGGTTTAAATAATTATTTTAATTCACTTTTCTTAGACAACTGATCATTTTCAGAAAGATAAATCTGCATATGACACAGTATAATAGCTTTTATAATATAGTAGATATAACTTGATTGCATAGACAATTGATTACTTATTGCCTTGATTTTTTCAGGGACAGAACTCATCCCAAACCACCAAAAACAAATATTTAAAGTAGGGTTTATAAAATATTGATTAAAAAATAAACTTAAGTACACTATTTCTCTTATGTTATTAAGATAGACAGAGAAACAAAATGAGTTTGAAAATATTTATAATATAAGTAGAAATTATGTCTCTTTTACCCAATATTTTGAAATTACCATTGGGCTTCTGCTGAATTCACTAAGCTATGTACATTGTACACCAACAGGTAAAAAATGTTTATTAATATTTTTATGCATCAAACTTCTGTATCATACATAATCCTGGAAGCAAGAATCTTATAAATAGAGGATATCACTTTTAAAGGAATTTTAACAAGCCAAAAAAATAATGTTAAAATCTTGCTAGAGACCAGAAAGTAGATTTTTTTATTTAATCTTGCTTAAAATATGTTTTCTTTCTTTCTTTTTTCTCTTCCTTTCCCTTCTTTTTTCTTTCTTTTTTTTTTTTTTACACTGAAATATCACTTTATTTGCTGACTATTCCAATAGTCTCCAGGAAGGAATTGAAACTCAGGGATTTTTTTCTTTTTTCTTTTTCTTTTTAATACATTATTAATTATGCTATTATAGCTGTCCCATTTTCCTCCATTTATTCCCCTCTGCCTTTTACCTCCAATCCCACCCATGTTCTCCTACCTTAGTTCATGTCTATGGGTCATATATGTAAGTTTTTTAGCTTCTCCCTTTTCCATACTATTCTTAACCTCCCCCTGTCTATTTTGTAACTACCATTTATGGTACTTATTCCCTGTACCTTTTCCCACATTATCACCTCTCCCCCTCCCTGCTGATTACCCTCCATGTGATCTCCAGTTCTGTGATTCTATTCCTGTTCTAGTTGTTTGCTTAATTTTTGTTTTTGTTTTTGAAGTTCAGTTGTTGATAGTTGTGGGTTTGTTGTCATTTTCCTATGCATAGTTTTTGATCTTCCATTTCTTAGATAAGTCCTTTTAACATTTCATATAATAAGAGCTTGATCATGATGAACTTTTTTAATTTGACCTTATCTGGGAAGCACTTTATCTGCCCTTCTATGGTAAATGGTAGTTTTGCTGGATAGAGTAGTCTTGGATGTAGGTCCTTGCCTTTCATGACTTCGAATACTTTTTTCTAGCTCCTTCTTGCCTGTAAGGTTCCTCTTCTTGCCTATAAGGTTTCTTTTGAGAAATCAGCTCACAGTCTTATGGGAACTCCCTGTAGGTAACTGTCTCCTTTTCTTTTGCTGCTTTTAAGATTCTCTCCTTATCTTAATCTTAGCTAATGTAATTATGATGTGCTTTGGTTTGTGCTTCCTCGTGTCCAAATTCTTTGGGACTCTCTGGGCTTCCTGGACTTCCTGAAAGTCTATTTCCTTTGCCAGATTGGGGAAGTTCTCCTTCATTATTTTTTTCAAATGAGTTTTCAATTTCTCGCTCTTCCTTTTTTTTTTTCTAACATCCCTATGATTTGGTTGTTGGAATTGTTTCAAGTTGTTCCAGAGGTTCCTAAGCCTCTCCTCATTTTTTTGAATTCTTCTTTCGTCATTTTGTTCTGGTTGGATATTTATTTCTTCCTTCTGGTCCAAACCATTGATTTGAGTCCCAGTTTCCTTCCCATCACCATTGGTTCCCTGTACACTTTTCTTTATTTCACTTTGCATAGCCTTCATGTTTTCCTCTGTTTTGTGACTGTACTCAACCATTTCTGTGAGCATCCTGATTACCAGTGTTCTGAAGTCTGCATAGGTTGGCTTAGTTCTGTTTTTGGAGCTTTGATCTATTCTTTCATTTGGGCTTTTTTTTTTTTTTTTTTTTTTTTTTTTTTTTTTTTTTTGTCTCAACACACCTGTTATGTAGTAAAGGGTAGAACCTTAGGTACTTGTCAGGGCAGTGCCACCCACGTTGCTGCATTGTGGTACTCTATATTGGGTAGGGGTCTGAGAGGGAGCAATGTTACTTGATCTGCTCTTGGCTAGCTTTTAGTCACTTCCTCTGTGACCCAGAAGCAAATGGGACCCTTCTGGTGTTGATTCCCAGGTGGGCGGTTTTGTGTACATTCTAGATCCCTGTGGGTCTCTCCAATGAACTCTCCTGTGAGGCTGGGAGTCTCTCCCACTGCTGCAACCCTCACAGATTTTTTCAGCTTAGAGGTTTTGAGGTTTTATTTCTCCAGGCTGGAAACCTGGGTTGTGCGGTCTGTCTTGCTCCCCGTTTTTCCTTCTGGTTTATCCTCATGCAAATATGGGACACCCAGTCTGCCAGTCTACCTTGCTACACATCCTTACTGCTCCAGCTACTCGTCTCTGCCCCTCCTACTTGTCTGTATAAATATTTCTTTAAGTACTTGGTTGTTGGATTTCCATACAGTTCATTTTTCTGGCAGTTCTGGTTGCTATTTGTTTTAAAATTTGTTGTTGTCCTTCTTTTGGTTGTGGGAGGAGGCACAGTGTATCTACCTACAGCTCCAGCTTGGTCAGAAGTTTCCTTTTTTCTTTTGTTTAATCTTTTAGTAGTTCATTTCAACCTTATCTTTCTTATTATCTTAGTTATGAATGATTGTTTTATATAATTTGGGGATTTCTTTTATTTAAAATAACTTTACAATCAGAAATTTATAAGCATCATCCCTCTCCTTTGTTTAAAAATTTTGTCTTTTACATATTAGTGGACTTCTTGGTTACAGAAAAACTCAGGAGAGATTTTTCTACTCTCTCAGTCTAAAAAGTAAGGACTAGTATAAAAAGAGATAGATGACACCAAGTGACTGCAGCAGTGCTATGGGGCAACATTTTTCTCCTACTGGTGGTATTGGTGGTGCAGTTTATGGTATAAATACAAGTGAGCCTTCTAGCATGTTTGTTTTCTCTCTCTTTCTCACTCCCTCTCTCTTTCCCCCCCTCTCTCTTCCCCTCTCTTTATTTCTCTTTCTTTTTTCTATCATCAGGTATATTTTTGCCAGCACAGTATAGCCAATAGCATCTTGGGAATTGTTGAAATGAGTTTTTGTTTGATCACCTGGAGAAAACTCTCACCATTAGAGTAAAAAACTTAGAAATCCTTCTAATAGAATTCTGAGGTGAATAAAAGCTTCTGCAATGTATAAATGAGGTCATATTTTGATACGGACATACCTGTTGAAAGAAATACACAATAGAACAGATACAAGATTTGGACTTCTCAGAATGTGCCCACTTCACCTTCTCTAGTACCTTTGTCCTTTCCCTTTTTCTTTCCTTTCCCTCCTTTTGTGGCAAAGTCCTCATCCAGGGCCTTCTTCAAACACATTTCATTCTTCAGATTCCTCTCCCAGATTAGGTTTGGTGCTGTCTCTTATGTCCTTTCAAAGGCCCCAATTCCTACTTAATATGAATCACATTTTATTTTAAACTTCTCTTTACTTTATCCTTTTACCTACTCTGCTGTTAAGTTTTTTTAGAGCAAAAACTTCATCTCTATGTCCCTTTTATACATCCTTACAATATTCCATCATTTTTCTTCACTAACCAATATATGTACATATATATTTACATGTATTCACTTGACTAATGTCTACCTGCCCCAAGAATAAAACTTATGAAGTCCAGGACACATCTTCTTTGCTATACATTTTATTACAATGTGTAGCAGAGTATCTGAAATTTTGTAGTTGAACACAATACCTGGTATATCTACATTCAGTTTCTATGTACCAAAAAAATTCCTCCTTATTGTCTATTGCATATGATATGTTCATTTTCATTACTGTCTTCACTTATAATGTTCTTTTCTGACATGTGCCACTATATACTTTAACATCTCCCTCCCTTCATTCAAAACACTAGCTCAAAAGTACAGTGACAGCAAGGAAATACCCTGAAGGCCAGTGCCCCAGGCCATAGAAGTCAGCCAACTGAGAGCTTGGAAGGGATGGACAAAGAAAGCTAATTCAGCAACTGGAGATTTTGTGTCCAGTTCTTTGGTTACACATTTACAACAGAAAATCTTTGAAACTCCTAGGTATAAGATCAGGTATGCCCTAGCCTTGCCACCCTTAGAAATAAAGGATTCATTTACATGACTTGTCCAGATAATTGGAACAAGAAAACTGGATATAAAGAAACTTAGGCTTTCAGTGCTAGCTCAGTAACAAACTCACAAAAGGACCTTTGCAAATCACCTAACTTCTCTGGGGCTTTCATACTCTGTGCCTTTGCAGGCATCTTCTCTTCACTCTGTAATTCCCTAAACTCTTTGACAAGTAAACTTTTACTCATCCGCAACACTCAGCTTGGTGTCACCTTCTTTCTGAAACTTCTCCTGACTTTCCCCACCTACGCTTGAGCAGTTAGTTGCTGCTTTCTTTGTGCTCCTGTAGTATGGTTATTACTCATGTGACTGTTCCTCTACCACTTTGCTCCTTTCCTTACCCCTAACCTTAGAAACAATGATCTCTCAGCATTTCTTCTATATTTTTTAAATCTTAGTCTTTAGCATATGATTTGGCATAAACACTCAATAAATGTTTATTGAACCTAATGAATAAACTTTATGTCTTTATATTTATTCCTATGTATATGATGCAATTGGGCAAGATTGATAGCTTTCAAATGTTTAAAAAGTGAAAGCACCAGCTTTCTTAGTTAAAAATTTATGGACCAGACCACTACATTAAGGAAAAAAATGAAGGAAGTGCTCTATTTGAAGAATGCAAATTTAGAAACCTGTCAATTTGATTTCTCTTAAAACACAGCATGGAAGATAGAAAACTACAGTAAAACAAATTGCCCTAGAATCACGATCATTTGTTTTCCTAGCATCTATAAAAGATGTAATTCTTTGAAAATTATTTTTTCCAGTAACAACTTTTTTATATGAATATTTTTTGGTGAAATTTTTCCTAAAATATAAAAACTGACATGCTTCTCTAAAAAACAGAATGCAGCACTAAGGCAATTGAATTTTTCTTTAATGACTCAGGCCCTCATTAGAAACAGTCACTGTTCTGTTTCACTGAGTTGAATTCACAAAAGTGTTGTTACGACATGTTTATTTTCCTGTATCTTCCTAGTCTGCCAACTGTCATTTCTTCTGCTGTCATTTTTTCTGACCTAACAGCTCCTGATGCTAACCTGTTTTTCTCAAAGCCCCTGAACTCTAAATTTTCTGTGTGCTAAAACAATAGAAAATAAACTTTGTTTAGAAGTGTGTATGGTGACACAAAAAAATTAGTGTGATTCAAGAAAGTTGATGGCCATTATGTTGGCACTATGTGAAGGTCACTCAGGTTATTTTAGGCATTTAGAGGCCTAGGGTTATTTTGTGGTTTCTATGTTTTTGGGTTTGAAATTCCTTAAAATTATGCTTCTACATGAATGAGGTCAAGTGTATATGATATTTAGAAAAACTAAACTTGGTAAGATCTGGAAATGATTGAATAAATGTACCTAAGGTGATTTAAAGCAATTAAACCATTTTTTTTACAAAGCAAACAATAAAATATTTTTGAGCATGAACCCCTAATAAATGTTTATTTATGTATTATACACAAGTAATTCTGAATTAATAGGTTATATATATCATAAAACATACTTAAATATAGAAGTTACAAATAACAAAACAAATATAAATGCACCTAATAATTTCTTCCCACATTCCAGATAACTGTCTTGTGCACCCCCTGGTATGCATGCACAATTGCACACCTCACTTTCAGATCTCATGTTTACATAGCTACATAATTACTGTAACTTTGACTTCAGTTAGGCAGATAAGCCTCTGCCCCAGTGAAAATTAATTTAACTTCTTTTTAAGACATTGAGTCATTTTTTTAAATCTCCAGAACATAACATATGGCCCAGCATATAGAGATACACAATAAATGTTTGATGAGTGTTAAATGAATGAACAATGAAGATTAAATCATCCATAAAGATATTTTCTAAACACATTTAATTAATTCATTTTATTTACTTGGCTCGTGTCAGACCTCTTTCACAATGAGTTCACATATTATTATAGCACCAGTAGTGTGTGCATCATGAAGAAGGAGTGGTTGTAAGGCACTTTGGGATATCAGTGGCAGAAGGCTTTCAGCCAGGAATAGAGCATCCAACAAAGGCTGGTTCCCATGCAAGGTTTTCACCCATCCAGATTGCTATAGTACGAGCTATGGCAAAATCTGGCTTAGTAAAAACCATCATGTGATACTCAGGGGCATATGGAATGGTGTGTGGGACACAGAGGTTATTAGCAACTAAATAGCAATGATTCTCATAGCCAGCTTTGGAGAAAGGGAGAGGGGCCAGCGAGACACATTTGGATTGAAATTCAGGGAATGGCTGTGTGTTTAGGCCTTCTTCTTAAAACTACACAATCACCTTGGACATTGATAATCTTCTAGCCAGACATTACATTACCTGCATGATTAACTCAGCAGCTTTTCTGCAAACCTGCTTCTCTCAAATGTTTACTTCTATGTAGAGGGTATAGCCACCATCCACCAAGATGCAAAAACCTGGAAGTTGTCCTTGATCATTTACCTCACTCATTCTTTACCTCTGTCTTTTGGCTCTATTCCTTCTGCCAACATTATCCCTTACCTCCTAATTGAATTCCCTAGCTCCAATATCATGCCCCCAAATTATTTCACACATTATACCAGAATGGCTTTTATAAATAAAAACTTGGGTACTATATCCTCCTTGTCCAAAGAAGGTAATATTCTGCTCTGCTCTTCTCTTCAGTTTCAGCCCCCATTCCTTTCCCCCTCACATTTGGTTATCCTTTTATGTTGAACTTCTTTCAGTTCTTCAAAGATGCTAGGCTACCTTCAAAACTCTGCACCTCTACCCAAGATGCTATTCCGTCTGAAACACTTTTTTCTCCTCTTTAACTTTCTTCTTTTGGTCTCAGTGGAGACATAACTTTTTCCAGAGATATTTCCCTGATTCCTAGATGAGACTACATCTCTGCTAGGTATCATCATAGCATCCCACAACTTCCCTTGCCACTCCATTCAGTGACTGTTGTAAGTGGTGCGTTCATATTTCCTTCTAGACTCTGAGCTCCATGAGGGCAATGGGCACATTATGATCTTCACTGCTATATTCCTAACACTTGTGACAGGGCCCTCAACTTCCATACATATTTGCTGAATAAAAGAATGAGAGGATGAGGGCACTGACATATACATCAGGAGCCAAGGTAAACGATTAGTCACTAAACAAATACAGCAAAGGATGGCGTAAATGGGCAGTTTGGGCATAGTTACCCGTACTTAATTCCTAGTATATATCAGATGCCAGACTTATGGATTTTGAGGAGAGCTGAGTTTACCTAATGAAGCAGAATAGCCTGCAGTTAGACAGACTTGAGCTCTAAATCT
>PVKM010023841.1:0-20932 GCA_004027735.1 Carollia perspicillata
GTTTTTTTTTTTGTTAGCTGTGTCCCACGATTTTGATATATTGTGTTTTAATTTTTGTTGAGTTCATTGTACTTTTTAAATGTCTTTAAGGGTCCCTATCTGACCCATAGACTATTTAGATGTGTGTTGTTTATGTTCCAAGTGTTTGGAGATTTTCCAGGCATTTGGAAAAATATGGGTAAATACAAAATGTTTTCTCCCATTGTGTTTTCTAAATTAAGTTTGACAGTTGAAGCAAAAATTTTAACACTGTCTGCTGTGTTTCTAAACTTGTGTGGAAAAAAAATTCAAAACAATTATAAAGAGAAGGTAATTTGACTTAAACAGAGATAAGCTTTCCATACTTCACTTAAGTTGGTAAAATAATGACACTACTACACTGTAATAACTTATATTTACATAATGTAGTATCTAGGGAAACCACCAAGAGATACAGTTGAATATTCTGTAGATCAATCAAATTGTAATTCTAAGAAATGTTCAGTAATGTACATGAAAGCAACAAAAAGAAAACAGAGAAGTAAAAATGAAGTAAAAACAAAAGAATGAAATAGCAGATATAAGCCTTGAAATACCAAAAATTACAAATGTCCAATCTTTTATTATAGTTATACAAGTCCCTGAGGCTCTGTTCACAATTTTTTAGATTATTGTTTAGGTAATTTCTATTAGTCTATCTTCCATTCATTTATTCTTTCCTCTGTCTCCTTCATTCTGTTGAGTCTATTCACTGAGTTTTTCATTTCAATTATTGTATTCTTCAGTTCTAAAATTATCATTTAAATCTTCTTTATATCTTCTGTTTATTTGTGAAGACTTTTTATTTCTTTGCTGAGGCCTCATCTTTTATCATTTGCTTCTAGGCTATTTATAATTGCCCATTAAAACTATTTTTATTAGTGCTGCTTTAAAAGCCACACAATGCTAACATCTTTATCATCTCAGTTTTGTCATCCATTTATTATTGTTTTTTATTCGGTTTGAGATCATCCAGTTTTTAGTGTGATGAGTGATTTTCAATTAAAATCCAGAGAATGTTTTAAACTCTGGGTCTTATTTAAATAAGAATTGGCTTTCTTAGACACTGCTCTGGCAGGAGGTGGGAGAGTACCATCTTGTAAATGCCAGATGGAAGGAAAAGCCTGGCTACCCCATTTGGTCTTAGTTGATTTGCAAGACTGAGAGGCTCATTAATTCTTTCTGAGCTTAACTTTCCTCTTCTATAGAATGAGGATAATAATACCAGTCTCATAAGATGATTATGAGGATAAAATAAGATAGTGGAGTTTAAAATACTTAGTACTGTGCCTGCCATGTAGAAAGCACTGAATAAACATTAGCAGTGATGATGATGATGATAATACTGTGATTTCCAAAGGTACTGCAGAATCTTTGAAGGGTTTAAGCTATTGTTGTAGAGAAAATAGGTTGAGGAACTGATTAATAGAGTCTTAATAAAGATCAATGTAAGTAATGAAAATTTTACTATACTCAACCTATCCATGAATATTTTATTATTCTAAAACGGACCTGAATTTATCATTGATGCTTGAGATGTCTTGTATTTGGGATACATTCCTGCACAGAGCAAGTGCATGGTGAATGGTACTCAATTTATAGGCATTCAGTTATATGCTAATTCAAATCTTTAAAACCCTGCCCAGCATGTGAGTCAACCGGTTTCCACCTTCAAATTGCTTCAAATCTCTTAATGTCTTCTAGATTCCAACTTTCTCTGTTACAAAATGAGATTTATAGAAGTTCATCTCTAAGCTATGACTTAGCTCTGGGATTTGGTTATTTACCATTTTTAAATAAACTCACATAACTTAAAGGGGACAGGAAAAGTCTTTGTATCTCTCAGTTGGCCAGTCTCTTTTCTTCCCTTTGTATCTCTCCGTCACCAATCAGGGGATTTCAAGGATTTCACATTATCAGGCCAGTGGAAGACTGTGCTGTAGTCCAATTTCATTCCAACCTTGTTTCAGTTTTAGAAGCCGTAGTTTTGTGAACCACTGCCATCTCTGTTATTCTTCACTTTCTTAGATGAGTTAGCTATTCCCAGCATTTCTTCTTGCAAAATTATTGACCCTATGGGGAAGAAGTTAGTATTGCTTATTTCATTTTCCTCTTGAGAGAAAAAGACCTCAAGGAGTTTGGGAATTGCAGCTGATTCCAAATCGTCACTTTCACAATTAGATCATTTCTAGCAATGAAATATTTTCCAGACAGTCTTTTTGAACATTTCCATCCATTTAAGCATCAAGTAGGTGATTGCCTCCTACAAGAGTTCTATGAGAAGTCATCACCTTCCAATAACTCTGAGGGAGGACCAGTCCTAGGAGCTTGTTCCAACCAGCTCTATAAGTTAGTGGTGGAATACCTTGTTGGAGAAACTTTTACATCTATCACTTTTTATTTAGTTTGTGGCATCAAAGCTTCTGAGTAACTCAATCCAAAAATCTCCTCCACTCTTTCATTCTTCCCAATCAATTGTTCTCCATGCCCAGTCCATTACACTTTAGCTGAGACTATTATACAAGCCTGGAATTCAGTCTCTTTGCTTCATTATTCAGTCTCACTCTGTTCTACAACATCCTTCACACTCCTTGACCAAACCATCATTTTTAGTTGTAAATCTGGGCACAGTCATTCTTTCTGCTAAGTTTTTCAGTAGCTTCCCATCACCTATAGGATGAAGTTTAAACCCCATGTGCAGCACAGGGTTTGGCATAATCCATTCTGTTTTCCTTTGCTAATTTTTTTTCTCATTTAGAACCCCACGGCACCCAAAATGCAAAGTGCTGAACCACTGGCATTTCATAAATATGTCATATTTTTTTATTCTTTTGTAATTCTACTCCCTTTGGCTGCAATGATCCTTCCCTCAAAATTCTATACTCAGGAAAATCATATCACATAACCACAAAAAATCACTTTAACTATAACTTTTTCTGAAATACCTTCCCTGATTACTTGGGAAATTTTTTCCTATGTGCTCACTGTGCTTTTATAAATGTTTGGTATTATGTTTATTCAATCATTTTCTCTTAGAATAATGATTCTAGTTTCCATAGTAGAAACTAGACTATGGAAACAAGAAGGAAATAAACAATATCCTTTCTTCTTTTTATTCACAGATCTGGTTTTACGTTAATGTTCTAATAAACTTAATAAATATATGCCTTTTTGTGAACAACTAGCTACGTCTCATTTGGATGTGAAAGCATTTGAGAGAAGTAAATTCAGCCCATTAAGAAGACAACAGCCCATGACTAGGGTCTTTATTGATGGCCAGGTTGCACAACTGCAAGGGGTTATAAAAGTTTTATTTGAAGGTTGATTCCATGCTACACATGAATGAGGACTGTTAGTAAACCTTGCTTCTGTGAAAGTCTTGTTTGGAAGAGAGCCATGCCTATATGTGTAACATTTACCATTCTACTCTGTTTCTGGCCATGGAAGAACTATTTTGGCAGAAACATATATGCAGAATCAGACAGACCAAGAGTCAATCATCCTTGCTACTCCTGGAATTTCAGGTGTAGCGAACACTATTAATAGTCAAAACAAAGCTGTGCTGGGTTCTTAACTGAAGTAATTGGGAACCCAGGGTCTTTGATCACACACTGTGAGGAAGAGAGCCCACATATCTGGGACCCAGACTCTACTGTTCCTGAGTGTGGTGGCAGCTCCACTAGACAGTGTATCTTGGTGAAGAGCATAAGCAATTCTGTTTGTTGTAGCCTTGTAAGAAGGCTTTATAAAGGGAGAATGAGCAACAGAGCAGAGGAGAATAAGGGGAGGTAGATGCTGAAAGGAGCAGACCAGCAAGGAAGCGACATTTGGAAAAAATGAGGACTTTTCAGGCATCCGCTTAGAGGAGGTTTATTGTGTGCTTCCTGGTTCTCTTGTCTCAATGGCTCGGGACAACCAGAGCACTGGGAAGACCTCTCCTGTCCCTGTCTTTCCTTTCTTCTGTCCTTCCTTTGTTTTCATTCCCTGACCAGAAGATTTTGATACTTTTTCAAGAGTTCACTCACACCCAATCTTTTCCATGGAGCTTCTCTGACATCTGCTACAAAACTTATTCCACATCATGCGCTTGCCTGGTACAGAGGCCAAGTGTGTGGTTCTAGGAGCATCCCCCTCCCCCGCACACACTTCCTCCCTTGCTGAGGGTGTCAAACTGGTAAGGTTTCTGGACCTCTTAGTGTCTCAAAAACTCTGACCCATATTTCCATAAAAAACCACAGAGACTCCAAATAGCACAAAGGTAAAACAGGCTTATATCAGATTCTTTTCCGGTGTGTGTTGTGATGGAAGCGCCGAAGTAAAAACAGAGCTGGGTAACTGTTAAATGTGGAAAGGCAGACTTTATTCAGATTTCAGATTAGTGTAATAAAGGAGAGAGACTCCAGTATAGACTGAGCTCACCTCCCACTGAGACAAAGGTAACAAAAGGGACCATGGAGAAGCAAAAAGGGGAACACAAAAAAGGGACTAGGGGAATATGTGGAAATTGAAAATTAAGAAGGAGATGGTCAGTGGAAAATTACTGAAAATGGTTTGGAGAGGTGGGTTGGGCCAATGTATATTTTGAGATTTGAGAGCCCTACGTTTTCTTTTTTTTTTTTTTAATTTTTTATATTAGTTGTTGTTCAAATACAGTTTTCTGTCTTTTACTCTCATCCCAGTCCACCCCCCAGTGCTCCCTCCCTCCCATTTCTGCCTCCTTTAGTTTTTGTCCATGTGTCCATAATACTTGTTCCTGTTATCCCTTCCCTTTTTCCCCTGAAATTCCCTCCCCTCTCCCCTCTGGTTACTGTCAGCCCATTTTCTATTTCAATGTCTTTGGTTATATTTTGCTTGCTTATTTGTTTTGTTGTTTAGGTTCCTGTTAAAGGTGAGATTATATGGTATTTGTCTTTCACCACCTGGCTTATTTCACTTAGCATAATGCTCTCCAGTTCCATCCATGCTGTTGCATAGGGTAGGAGCTCCTTCTCTCTTTCTGTGGCATAGAATTCCATTGTGTACATGTAGCATAGTTTTTTTGATCCATTCATTTACTGATGGGCACCTAGGTTTCTTCGAGGCCTACGTTTTCTTGATCAAAGACTCAGCACTGGGCTGGGATTATATGCAGGGATACAGCATAGTACAGATGGCAGCCAAACAAAAATTTGGTAAAGTACCTTATCACAGTGTTTGGGCCACTCCTTTGTGTTGCATGGGAGTTCACAGAAGAAAGAGCAGAAAATACAGAAGGAATAAGGGAGAATATGACAGATGGAATAAGGTCCCCAGATATGTCCGAATCCTATTATTGCTGGAACCTGTGAATATGTTACCTTCTTGGGGGAAAAAAGGACTTTGTAGATGTGATTATGATTAAGTTAAGGGCTTTGAGGTGAGTAGATTAGTTTAGATTATCTAGTTGGGCCTTATAAAAGGGAGTGTCAGAGTTAGAGAAAGAGAGGTGATAACAGAGCAGAGGTGAGAGGGAGAAGGAGAGAGAGAGAGAGAAGAAGAGAGAGAGGAAGAGAGAGAGAGAAAGAGAGAGAGGTATCTCTGAAGACGCCGCTGACCTATGAGGCAGAGCAAAAAAATAAATGCTTCCTAGACCCTAGAGCCTATAGAAGAGCCTGGCTAACACCCAGATTTTACCCTATATGACCCATTTTGGATTTACGACATTCAGAACAGTCAGATAATTAAACTGTTTTCTTTTTGGCCACTAAAACTTGTTTGTGTTTGTGGTAATTTGTTACAGCAGCGATAGGACAGCACAGGACAATAAATATGGCCCTCAAGCTGCCCATTTCACCATTCCTCCAGGGCCCTGGCACCACACTGAGGACTGTGACATCCAGGGGACTGAAGGAAAGTGTGTGCCCTGGAACTTATTTCCAGAAGCATAATTTCTTGGTAGGGCAGGAACATGGTTGATATTCATTTCCCCAGGAATGTCATGACATTCTCTATGTTGCTTGTGGTTTTCATATTAATATTAATGATCTTAATGCAATCATCATTTTATTATTTGCTTGCATTTCCTTAGTGGGTCAATGACTCCCAAGCTAACTGACATTTAAAGACAGAGTGTATGCTCCCTACATTAAACAGGAAAAGGTTGGGGAGATTAGCACAGGAGAAAGCTCATGTCTAAGCTATTTCAGTCGTCTTTTTACATCAGCCAATAATCTCTATTCCAAAAGCAATATTGGCTGGGGCACTGGAAGAATGTGCTAGTATTTTAGGACAGGCTGCAAACTACCAGTAAAGTTTACTCAACAGCCTTGTTACGAAAGCCACAGAGATGATAATACTTTTCCTCCAGAGAAATCATATGTTCCCCTTCATTGTTACTTCTCACCTTTGCTGGGCAGGATACAGTGGTCAATTCTTCGCACAGGCAAGCATGGCACTGCATATTTTATCAGCTTCCCCCTGAGTTTCACTTCTGTTTCCCACCAGACCTCATTCTTTCACATCGATGTAACTGAGTTACAGACTCAGGTGTTAAGTAAGATGTCAGGGTGCACGTAACAACCATAATTATAGCTACTGGAAAAAGAGGGCGTCTTATGTGCCAGGAACTGTGCTAGGTGTTTTGTATTTATTCCATTCATTTAACCTGAGTTTTCATGTATTCAGTCTGACATTTGCTGAATGCTGTTTGCACTATTGGTTGGAGTCACAATTGGAGTTGGAAAGTAAGAAGCTAAGATTCCTAATAGCTGGTAGAGTTTGGGGAGAATAATGTCTGCTTCTGCTCTCTTTTCCCTAAGAAACAGAGCCCATTTCCCTGTCACAGAGATAGGGGCTGGGCAAGTATGCTGCACTAGGCATAGAGCATGAATGATGCTAAATGTCAGTTGAAGAGCATGTGTGCAAACCAATAGTGGGAAACACTCCAACTAAAAGACTAACAATTAGACTTGTTAAACACATGGGGTGTGAACTCTGGAATTAGACAGTCTAATTGGGTCCTGTCTTCATCATGTGTGAATGTGTGAATAAACTATTCATAAACTGTTCATGCATTCATCTATTAACAAACCCTTGTTGGCATCTGTGTGCACACCTCTGAGTATTTGGGCTACTGTGCACAAAACAAAGTTGTTTCTTTCATGAAGTTTATATTCTAGTGAAAGAAACAGGTTAAAACAGCAGCAGCAATGACAAAACCCATTAATATACTACATCTCAGATTTGATAAGCATTACATGGAACAACAAAAGAGGGAAGGAGAGAGGGAGAAACAGGCCCATCAGAGAAGGCTTCTCTGAAGGCGGTGATGTTTGAGTGGAGACCTGAATGAGGTGAGAGCTGGAGGCTGCATTCTCTCCGGCAGGAGAGACTTCCAGGCTGAGGAATAACAAACACCAGGGCATTCCTGACCAAGGGGCATGCCTAAGGCCAGTGGCTTAGGTTGGGTGCCCCAGATTCCCTCAGAAGTGATTCATTAAGGATCTGCTCTCAGGGGGAAGCCGTAAGAGAACAGGGGAGGTAGGACAGGAAAGGGTGAGAATTCAGACAAAGTCCTGGCCTTAGACTGTTCTTTTTTTGGAGATTAACTACATTTTAGGGAGCCAGGGGGGAAGTTAAGTCCCCTAGACTCTGACAGGACAGGCTAGAGGGCTAGTTTTGGGCTCCAAGGGCAGTGCTTAAAGAAGGTCACAGGGATCTGCCATTATGGGGTTTGGCTCCTAGAAATTGGAGGATGAGCTCAGAGTTCTGGGTGGTGCAACACTGTGTCTGCTAGACCCACCATACCAGAAAGGGCAGAGGAGTGGAAAACCATGAGGAAGAGGTGGTCAGGAATCAAATCACAGAACGACTTTGGAATGTTACTTTATTGGTAATGGGAAGCCTTGGCGATATCTGGGACAAGACAGTGGCATGGACTAATTCACATTGTAAAAGATTCAATCAAGCTATTACTTGAATCTCACACTCAGGGGAATAAGAGCAGAAACACCAAGATTTATTAGGAAGCTATTGTAGAGATCTGGAAGGCTTATCTTGGATCTGCATTGTCCCACACAGAAGCCGCTGGCTAAATACGGTTACTGAGCACTTGGAATGTGGCTCATTCCAATCATGATGTGCTGTAAGCCTAACGTAGGCATCAGACTTCAAAGGCTTAGTAGGAAATACAAATTGTAAAGCATCTCACTAATATTTATACTGTATCGGCTGCATGTTTAAATAATGTTTTGCTCAAATATTGCTCAAATAAATATTATTAAGTATGTTAATGAAATATATTATTAAATATGTTATTTAGCAGTTTCTATTTACTTGTCTACTATGGCTACTGGAACATTTTAAATGACATGCACAGCTTACATTATATTTATATTCTGCACCCTGGTTTAGACTCATATGGTGAAAAGTGCCTAGCTTCTGTATATATTATGAAAGTAAAGAGGATGGGATTTAATGATGGATAGCCTATAGGGATGTACAAGGTAACCACTGAATGTTGGTGACATTTTCTAAAGTGAAAATCACCGGAGATGGGAAAGCTTATTGGGAAGGATGGAAAGTGGGATTTGGGTTTATAAGCTGGAGATGTCCAATGGACCTTCAGATCCAGGTGATGAGTGGGTGGTTATGTATGTAAGTCTGGAGTTCTCTGGAGATATCTAGGCTGGAGATTTACATTTCAAGATGCTTAGCATATAAATAGTTTTTAAATGTATTGGACTGGGGGGCCACCACCTAAGAAGTGAGCATAAGGCAGAGGTTTACCGAGCAAAACCTGGATGGAGAAGTCAATCTTTTGGAAGATTAAGAAATACTTCAGGGAGTCTTTAAAATTTTTTTATTGATTGATTTTGAGAGAGAAAGAGAGAGAGATAGAGAGAGACATTTGAATATGCATGCAGCTGGCTTTGAAACTAAAGGAAGAGGTCATGAGCCAAGGAATGTAGGCAGCCTCTAGAAGCTGGAACAACATTCTCTTCTAGAGCTTCCTAAACAAATACTGACATATTGATTTTCACCCAGTGAGATCCCTGTTAGACTTCTGAACTCTAAAAATAATTCTGTGTTGTTTTAGAAGACAGAGTTTGTGGTCATAAGTTATAGCAGCAAAAAAGGGAACTAACACAGTAACCCTCAACAGTCATGGGCTTTGAGTCATAATTATGATGAAAACGTACCCATCCAAGACTTTGTTTTTCTTTGACAATTCTGTAAATCTGGAACACAGCTAAGGAGAAAAGAAACAAAAGGCTCCAGAATCATTCAAACAGGTGTTATTTATAAGCTAAACTAAAGCCCCATCTATTTGTGGTTCCAGAGCCCAAACATTGCTATTTTAACAAAACTTTCATCCATTCAGCCACCAATGAGAAGCAGCAAATGAGAAAGGTGGGGGGATGGGGAGTTGTTCAAAGGAAGGAACTGGATAGCAGTGGAAGGTGTGGCAGCTTGCAGCTTCCCGCAGGGCAAGATGTGAAGGATGTGGAGCACCTCACAGAGCTCACCCCCACAGGGGTATTTTGTTTAGGAGCAAACAGCTGCCCTGCACTTATGAGAGTGTCCCTATGCTATATGTATTAAGAGGAATAAAAAATATCATAAATGTTATCTTTGAAAATCCAAGGAAGAAATAGGTTTAGCACGCTCAAGCACTCAAGAAAAAACTGAATATATTTTATAAGGTCCCCTGGGAAAATAATAGTTAAATTTCATTTAAAAACTATGTTTCTCCAAAGTTTAAACCTAAATAAGCAAGAAGCCACGCTATGAGTGTGGTTTAGATGACTTTTCATCTATACCTGTGCATGTCAGCCCATGTATACAAATATGCATGACGGTCTCTAAATGTCTGCTTGTGTTTGGATTTGAGATACCCTGAATGAAGAAAGTCAGTAGATTGCAAAAGTGGAGAAACAAGGGAAATTACTTAAATGTTGCTTTGTTCCATGCATTATGCTCTATAGTTTGCATACATTGCTTTACCTACTTCTCACAAATTATCTACAAGGTTGTTGGAAATATCCTACAAGCCTTACATAAATGGTCCCAGCTTATACTCCCTGAGAGTAGCATACTAGGGCTTCAACTTAGGTCTATCTGACTTTAAGGTCTAGGTGAGTCTTCTACCCTATTGTAAAGATGAAAATATCATCCCAGAAATCTTCCTAACATTATCCCAGAAATGAGCCAGTGATTGAAGTGGTAAATTTTTGCCTGGGGTTAGCAGGTGTGTGGGAACCACTCTCCTGACTAATCTTGACACAGAGACTTATTTTTGACTCATAAGAAGTCATAGATATCAAATAGACTCATTCTTCACAGGAGAGAACTGAAGCCCAAATATGATTATTACACCTAAGCCCACATGGTTAATTATGCTGAGCAGCAAAACCCAAGATTCCTGCTGTCCAATATTAACAATGTTATCTCCTATCACCTCTCAAAATGGGGCATGTGTAAGGGACAGATCTTTTAGAAATTACATGGGTTTACGTGAAAAATGTAGGAGATAACCCCCAATACAGAAGTGAATTTTGAGGGGGTCCTAACCTGAGCCTTTTGCACTGACCAGTCTCCCTCTTGCACTGGGGTGGGGTATGAATTGAGGCTCAAGCATTCATGGCTTTGGCTTTGGCTTTCATTCCATAGTGGACAGGAATCCAGGCTGGCCGCCCTTATGGGAAGCACTTGTTTGCCTAGAGGGGTCTTTTCCCTTTGAACTGCTGTGGGGACTGCCCACATGTCAGAGAGAGCTGATCAAAACAGTAAACGAGAACCCTGACAATGATTTTCAAAATTGCATGCAGATGTCTCCATTTTAGGGAATTGGAAACACAATCTCTTTTGGATTACTGCAGCAAAAGGGGACAGACAAAACAATACTTTGCAAGAAAACTTCCCATAGGGACTGACAGCAATTTGGTCGGGGTGAGATGGAGGGTTGCAGAGCCTGGGCCAGTGTGTGCTGAAGCTGGGAATCTCACAGTGGAACATGGAGCTCGAGTTCGAATGGAAACCACCCGTCCCTAGGGCCTGTTCCCCTCAGTCTGAGCTCTGATGTGAGAATGGGGAAATGGTAAAGGCAGGGAGCCAGAAGCAAGGCCTGAGCTGGAAATGCTGCCTCTTTGGCTCAGTCTCCATTTGTCCAAACCAGTCTTCTGAATCCAGATTAGTAGAATACAACAATTCACATGTTCGCAGCACGTTACCATTTGCAAAATATTTTCCGCATTTATCACCAGAGTTGCTCATGTCACCATCTCATTATAGTAAATGCATAACCAGGGCTCAGGGACAGCCCTAGAGATGGGATTTTAATTTAGACCCTTCTGGTTCTCAAACCCTTGACTCAAACCCAGACGCAAGAACCAGGGAGCCCTTTAGCCACTTCCTTGTTTCCCTGAAATGTTAACTTTCTTCATAGTCTGCCTGCTAGACCTCAACTTCCCACTCAGTGGCAAACCGATGCTTACACAAGAGGCTCCAGGCTTTATTTCTGAATTATAAAGTGGGAAAAGGAGAGACTCAAAAGCTCAGGGTCAAGCAGTCAGCCAAATGTTGCAGTCAATTTATAAAATCTATCTCAATGTCTGAAGAGTTTTACAGGTCTTCTAATCTCATTCCCTAATGAAGCATGATTCCTAAGCCACAGCTCCAAGCAAGCAGAGTCCCAGTCAGAACTTGGACCTTCAATGATTTTGAGTAAATCTCAAGTGTTTAAACTGATCACCTGAAGAGAAAACTGTACCATTGTGACTCTGTTATTGGCATCATGCCATTAACCACTGTGTTTCACTATGTGGCTTTGCATTACGGTGCCCTGAGTTAATAATCATCGTATTTACACAAAACAGGGAGTTAAATGATGACAATGCTTTGAGTACAGAAGTGAACTGTTAAAAAGATCTGGAAACAGTGTTTTAATGGTCAAATAAGCCATACAGTCTGTCCTCTGGGCAATTATGGAGTATATTATCATAATAAAGTCTTTCATCAGTTAAAATGCAGCAGCAAAGATTATTAGATTTAATCAAAACTAAGGTTTCACAAATTTATTTAGTATCATTACTTTTCTCTTCAAAATACCTGTTAACATTCCATGGAAGTCATTTTGGGGAGCCACTTATTCAATAGTGGAAGAGCTTCTTCCAGGTTTGTCAAGACATAGAAAATTCTAAGGATCTCATGTAAATATTTTCAAACCTGTCATTAGCCAGCCACCAAAGCCCAGGAAGCTCAAACATTAGGGCTATGACTATGGAGAAGAGTGACTATTTCCCATTTGTCTCAGGCCAGCCTAATAGCATTCCCATTAGAAACTGCAGAGATTTTCACTTCAGATTGCAAGTGATTCATGTCAACATGTCACTACACTCTGAAGGGAGGCATAAAAACTGGTCAGAGTTTCTGATGCTTGAGCATTTGAGTCAGAATGACTGGACGTGGGTGAATGTGACTTTCTGTTTTGCATCTCATTGCCCTTGTGCATCTCTCTCTCTGCATGGTCCTGCTCACTGGGCATGATTAAATCTTAGATGTTGACAGGCAATGGGTGAAACAATTATTGCTACATGACTATTCTGAGAACTTGATGGGAGGGGTTAAAGGAGCAACTTGGTGCAGTTTAGTCCAGAAGTTTGGACTGACAAAGACATTTATGGATTTCAAAAATGCCAGATGGACTCGCACATGGAGTATTTGGACTTTGCGGTTGGGACTGCAATGTGAGACCTCCCAAGACTGCAGGACAAGTGATGATAATATTATCCTTTATCAAGCCATACACTGCTGGCTTGTATCATCCAGGAACAGGAGAGATGTCCTCATTCTAGGTCAAATAGAAGTCAGTCAACTTTCAAGCCATAATGCAAAGAGAACCAGAACTGGACTTAGAAGATCTGGGCTCTACGTTTTTATTAGCTTGTCTACAACTTTGGCCAATGGAGGATTGAAACTTAACACACATGTATAGAACGCTTATTGGTGCCCATGATTGCCAAAGTTACCAAGATGAAAAAAAAAATGTTGTTCTCAGATTCTGGGTGATCACAGTATAAGAGGGAAAAGAAAAAATATGATTATGGTCAGAAGAAAAATAGAGTATGGAAGAGAGAGAAAATAGTATGCAGACTAATTTGATTAAATTTATGAGTCCTGAGCAAATAACACAGCTAATTGTGAGGCCTTAATTCAAAATTCATAAATAACAGCATGAGTAGCTTTTTTTAAATTTCAGATGCATTAAGACTCCTACATCACTATTAATCAGTTAATTTTCACAGTTTTGGGAGGTGGGTATTATCATGCCCATGATAAAGAAGGGACACAGCAACTCAGAGAGAGGAGGAGATATGCCCAGGGTCTTAGGGCTGGAAGTGGAGAAGCCAGGGCAAGAGCCCAGGCCTTCAGTCTCCAGGTGTCTAGTCTCTGCAACTAGCAGTAGCCATCATATATCCTGGTTTCAATCACCAAACCACACTGCCAGTGTAAACAACAATTTTCAAGAGCATCATTGAACCCCACAGAGAGAGCCTGGCAAAATATGCCCACTGGTTCTCTACATTCACAATATTGTTTCTGTAGAGAGAGTAAAAGTAAAATAAATAAATAATAAATAAATGCAGCCTTTAGCCAGTCTTCCCAGAAGGTCACCTGAATTTTGGGATGACTCTGCTATTCTGATGTGATATTTATGAGAAGTTGTATGAAGTTTATGGAGGGAAACACTCTTACTTTTGCTCAGAGACCACCTCTTAATATTTTTTCATTTAAAGAAAATATACAAGACAGCTCTGAGCATCAGAGTACTGAAATATATGGTGACTGAAGACAATTTTGCATTTTTGGTGCTCTTTACATTGTGTGCATAACTCTCCTCTCTGAGAATACTGCTTGGCCAGCCTTTACCTCTCAGAGAACAAATAACACTAGAAAATAGCAGTACTTTTCCTCCACACAAAGTGAGCAGAAATGGTCTCAAACCAACTATCTAAAATTCTTTCTTGGAGAACACCTAATCCCTACAGTGGGTCAGATTTGGTGTATATTCCATTAATTGTTTTCATGTACTCCTGGGTGTGCTTAGCAAGAGCTCTAAGATAATCATACATCTTAATGTGTATTCCTCCGGAGGCTTTTAGAAGCTAGCAGGACCTGGACTGGGGCACACACATCCTTTGTACTCTAGTACACTGTATTGAGAAGCACGAAATGTCTGGCAGTGCTTCCCAGGAGTAGCTGTCTAACATAGGTACTGCCTGATTTCTGAGCTGAAGAATCACTGATTTTGCCAAATGCTAGCTCAAGGAAAATGAAAAATCATTTAGGAATCATATTTTAGAGGAATAACAGCTAGGGAAGTCAAGGCATTGAATAAAATCAAAATGCTGAACACTTTTACTCATTCTATTCATAATTATTGATTATCCACTATAGATACCTATAACTTGGTAGATACCTAACTAGATCATAGAAATGGTACAATAGAAAAGTCAGGTCAAACCTTGTCTTAGAATTTTCAATCTAGTGGCCCAATTCAACCCATGTATCTCTCCTACGGGATGGGGACATTCTACATCTGTTTGGATATTTCTGGAGAATAAGTTCCAGCACTTACCATAATTTTAAGCAAATCTAGTAACTGTTTCTGAGAGATTCAAACACTCTCAGTTATTGAAATCTATTAGTACCACTGGTAAGCACTTCCTTGTATGTTGCTAGGATTTTAATTATTTTGTTTTTCAGTGAATTTCCTGTGCTGGACCAAAGCATGAACCTCTGTAGGTGTCAATAAAGTTTTGAAGAATGAATAAATAACTTTCTTGAATTCTTCAAGGAAAGATCACATTTGTGTACTAAGGAGACTTTTATCACTATAGAGTATGTCAACATGGCAAGAACTGTGTCCCAATCATCTCTGAATACTTAGTACAGACCATAGGGCCCAGCCAGGAACAACCTCAGTCAGACCAAGTTCAATAACAAAGGAGCCCTCCCTGAGAGTGCCAAGCTCCTGGCACACCTGAGAATATAGGCAGAGAGCACCAGGCTGTCGATGGATAAGCAGGTTGAACTGTGGGGTTTTTTTGTCTCATCCTTGGTTCTCAATTACACCTCTGTCCAGGGAACTTTCACCCCAAATATTCTCTCTCAGCACTCTGATTTTATTTTTCCTTCACAGTGATTACTCGAATAGATTATTATTCATTTGGTTACTTTTCTTTGTCTGTTACCCTTACTAAACTTTAAGAACTGTGTCTACCTTTTTCACTATTGGATCCTCAGCAGTACCTAAATCAATGCTTGATCCACTAACATATATTTGGTTGAGTGAATGAATGCATTAATGAAGGGGGCATATTAAAATTCTCACATGTGTGTGAATGACTTTTTAAGATTATTTTCTTTGTGTCTTAGTGTAGCTCTTTAGTTATTTCATTTGTGAAAGACGGATGCCAAATCTCCTAGTCTTGAAGGTCCCCAGGGAGACTTTATACAACTCTCCTGCCCCTTCACTTCTAGAAGTAGCACACATGTGCACTTGACCTTGGTCTTTTCCATAGAGAAATGGTGAACTCCTTTGGCCAGTGAAGCTGTCCCTGCCACTGGTACCAGGCACAGGTAGGGAGCCAGGTGTCTTGGGTAAGGGTCTCGGCTGACTCTGCTCTTCTGACAGGGTTTGCATGGATTACTGCCTCCTGGCACCCCCCTTGTCTAATTTGTATGCAGTTGGAAACCATACTTACATTTTCCTCTACTTATCCTCTTATACACAGGGTGAAGATGATAATGGCCTTTAAAACCCAAATTAAAAATCTGGGCCACAGGGGGAACTGAGAGAGATTAGCCAAAGAATATATATATTCATATATGGATAGTCCAAGGACACAGACATCAGTGTGGTGAATGAAGGCCAGGGTAGCGCTTGTAGAAGGGACCAAGAGGAGGGCAATGGGGGACATCTGTAATAGTGTCAACAATAAAAAATAAATAAAGAATACAAAATCTGGGCCCCATGTAAACCCTCTGGATCATTTGGCTTTGAACAGGGGTATACATGTTGTCCAACAAACTGCTTGACCTAATGAATATTAGAAAAGGCTAAATAAATAAACATAAAAACAGTTTAAAGTTAATAATATTTTTTCCAAAATCCAGAGAGAGAAAGACCACATGGTTGTAGAGGGACAGGATTCAATTTCCTAGCAACCAAGGACAGGGGGAGACCTGCCAAGGATCTCCTTGGGTGGTCCCCAAGAAGGCTAACATTCAGGGTCCCCTAGCTGAGGGAACCTTTAAGTACATGAGTACACTGGCTGACATGGCGGGGGGGCGGGGCATGACAGGACAGTGGGACCCACTATCTTCCCTTCTGTCAAGGAGAACGCATCCCACCTCCCCTTCCTCTGGAGCTCCTTTCAGAGTACCCACTGAGGCATGCTCTTCAGGCTCCCAACACAAATACATTAAGCATCCATGGAACCCAGATGTCTCTTTGACAAGGTAGGACATAACCAGTTATCAAGGGGGTGGAGACTGCCAGAGAATAGAATGAGCCAGGCTTCTGGACTTTGCCCAAGAGGTGGGCCGGCTTGAGACAAGCAGATATCTATTTCCAACCCTGGCTGGCAACTTCTTTGTCTGAGAGTATTCATCTGGAAATCCGCTCAGCTCTCTGCCTCCCCTTTTGTTCTCTACAAGGAGCTCCAAACTCAAAGGCTTTGAAAAAGCACAGGGCCTTGAGAAAAGCCATCATCAATATTGGATTTTATTAAATGACAGGAGAATCAGTTTTCAGATCTGACGGATATACTTTTCAGAGCCATGTTATTTCAAGCAATAGATTAATTTCTTTGTGACTAATTTCCGCATTGGTGGATGAAACAATATTTTTCTCAGACATTATCATGAATGTTACATTAGGTTGTGCTTGAAAACATATGAATCCATGCTTTACCCAATAATTGGCTCCTTTATTCTTTCTATAATGTATGTATTTTCATTTACCCCTGTATTTGTTTACAGTGAGCATGTGGAAGTATTTCTTCAGCAGATAAGCTGACACATCTTTGTTCCCCTCAGACGAGGAGAAGGGAATTCACAGAGCCTTCTGAGAATTCTAAAGCTGAAATTGCTGGCCAAGCCTTAAATTTCTGTCTCTAAAATTTGACATCTTCTTTACATTTTCCATATCACAGTAGCATTTTAAATGCACGTGGGCCACACAGGCACTGATCAGCATGCTGCTCTTTTGAACTTGTGCATGTTAAACCTTGTGGCAGTTAGTACCATCATATGACATGCCGTGAATGATACAGAGTTCTCAGTGCAGAGTTGTGCGAGGGACTACCTTTCAGCTTACATTGGAAACTAACCCAGCGGTTATTAGACTGGAATCATATGTCACCTAAATATCCTAAATGCAAACAGCAGATAGACAAATAAAATTAGTAAATGAAAAAAGAAGTAAGTGGTATTCTAGACATAGGAAACAGCACATACAAAGTCCTAGAGGATGGAAACTGTAGACCCCAGGCCACCTGGTTCTGACTAACTCTGTGTCTAGTCCTTGTAGGCCACGATCTGTCGGGAACCTGGGCTGGGCAGAATCTGGCCTTTCGGCTGATGCAATCAGCTCGGGGGGTTTACGCTCCTCAGAAACTACAAGATATAGCAGTTGGTCTTCCTGTTGTTGCCAGCTACGGCTAGCCCAGCCCCTGCCAAGAGCATGTGCAGAGTACGAACACAGGCTACCAATCAGAGTATAAGACACGTACCCCGGCATGGGCGCAGTAACCTATCAAGAAGCACTCCTTTGTGCACCCCTCACCAATCAAGTAGCGACACACTTCCCTTTACCCCCTCTATATAAGTCTTTGCCCGGAAATAAAATTTTGCAGCTTGATCAGAACTTATTGTCTTGCTGCCATTCTTTGCGCCTCTTGTCCCCCTCACTCATTTGCTCCAGGCAGGTGGCCAAGTCCTCGTTGACCGCTCTGCTGGCCAGAGCAACCATCATTGCTAAAATGGCCATATCCATTCTCGCAGTCTCACATTCTGCGTCTGCATTCATAGAACGATGATGAAGTGATTCAAGATCAGACTCAGGTGGAAGGAGTAAATGTGCTAAGGCCTGTTAGTTTGCATTCTGGAAAAGGCTTCCCTGGAGAGTTAGGGATATTGGAAAAGCCTCAAGAGCACAGTCTCCAGGATTCCTCAGCAGCGTTACAACAGATGTGAAGTGTCATCATAGATAGTCTCATTCCTGAAGGAACTATCCCCAGAGACTTCACCACCCCTGAAGGGTTTCCTATTGCTGCCTTAAATGCTGGTGGAGGTGGACATTTAAGGTGGAGCTGCCTTAAATGCTGGTGGAGGTGGGTCTCTATTACTTCTAGTTTACAGCTGCATGAAGGGCAGACCCATACGTGTGCCTATCTCAGACCTCTGCAGGCTGGTGAACCAAACCTGGAGGAGAGAGAGCAGATGACAAATGCCATCACCAGATACAGACATGACAACTGCAGTGAGCATTCCAGATACTATCTAACCTGCAACCACATGCTTCAGGACTTGCTTATCCTCTCCATCCTCACAGTCATAGCGGCTGGTGTCCAAGGAAAAAGTCTCAGATATGCTTTTACTTTAGAATCAATTGTAAAGAAATAAAGATGAACACTTACTGGTTGATGAATATGTGATATGACATGGGTTGCAGTAGGAAGACACAGAACACTGGTGTCTGGTTGCAATGGGGTTAGAAAAGCAGTCTAGGTGTCCTCATCTATAAACAAGACAATTGATTATTTTCACTGATGAAGAAAGAAGAGGTAGAGAAAAAGAGTGGGAGAGGATAACAAAACAGCAGAAGAGGAGAGCACGCGGATAATATATCACCAAGCTGACAGGCAGGAATATAGAATCAGACACACTAGGTTTGACATTGAACTCTGGATTATACTGCTTATGTGGTTTCCATCTTCAGGAAACTTATGTGTCATCCTTCAGTCTCGGTTCATATTTAATGATCTGTCATGATTCAACTAAAAATGATAAGTAGGACAGGACCTGACACACAAAAATGATTTTGCTTTTAATACCCTTTTATTTTTTACATTTATTTATTTTTTTAAAGATTTTATTTATTTATTTTTTTTTTGAGAGAAGGAAAGGCAGAGAGAAAGAGATGGAAAGAAACATCAATATATGGTTGCCTCTCATATGACCCCTACTGGGGACCTGGCCCACAACCTAGGCATGTGCCCTGACTGGGAATTGAACCAGTGACCTTTTGGTTTGCAAGCCCGAGCTCAATCCATGGAGCTATACCAGCCAGGGCAATTTTTTACATTTAATTAATACTCCCAAGCATCCTATACAGTCAACATTTTCTCCATATTTCATATATGCAAACTAAAGTTTGGCGATGATAAGTAGTTTTGGTAAAGTTTCTTCACCAAGTTCTTTACGGAATTTGAACCCTATTTTACCATTTTGGGTGGTGGATCCATATGGGACAGAAAAATCACCTGATTTACTCCTGCGTTTTCATTCTTTGTCCTTGCCCCAGCCTTAACACTCAGCAACATGCTCATCACATAACAGGTGTTCAGGATATATCTAATCAATCCATGTTGAAAGTGGAATATCAAATACCTTTAGGCTAGTCCCCTACAATCCATAACCCACACAATTGTCAGAGTAATGTCTCTAAATGCAAACTGGACACATCTATTCTCTGATTAACACTGTCCAAAGCCTTCCCATGCTTTGAGGAGATAGTCTAGATATCTTAACCTAGTGTCAAACTTCTAAGTTTCCCATCCAAACAGACCTTCTGCCCAGTGTGGACATTTCTGCACAGTAACACTGTTCCTAAATAACAGGGTATCAGCACACTCCCAATCTTCTCACCATGTATGTGTGTGTGTATATGTGCATATTAGATATTATAAGAAATTGAATCACATGATTATGGAGGCTAAGAAATTTCAAGATCTGTGGTTGGCAAGCTAGAAACCCAGGGAGCCAATGGTGTAGTTCTAGTTAGTGTGAAGGCCTGAGAACCAGGAGAGCAGACGGCATAAGTTCTGGTCCAAAAATCACCAGGCTTGAAAACCAAGAGTTGATGTTAGGCAGGAATAGAATAATGTCCCAGCTCAAAGCAGTCAGGGAGGAGTTACCTCTTAGCCTTTTTATTCTTCAGGCCTTCAACTGATTGGGCGAGTCCCACCCACATTAGGAAGGCAATCTACTTTACCAATTGAAATGTTAATCTCATCCAGACTTAGCCTCACAGACACACCCAGCATAAGGTCTGACTGAATATCTAGGCTTCCCATGATCCAGTCAAATGGGCACACAGAATTCACCATGACAGGATATTATCAGAAACAAACTTGATTTGTACTAGAACTTTCACTGACTTTTAGGATCTTCTTTCTCTTGTCTCAATTTTGCTGCAGAATTAGGGGTTACATAATAAGTGACATACTATCAACTGGAAACTTTGTTCTGGGGGACAAGAGCTATGATTTTTACAAAATGCAGAGTGTCCCTGGGAGACTAATCTCACAAAATAAAAGAACTAAGAACTATGTAAAACGAAATGATTCCTCAGCAAACATGAGGGAGAGGGTTACTCATCATTGAACATATTTAAGTAGATCTCAATTCATCATTGGAAGGGAACTTTAGGCCTGCAGGGGTGTCCAACCTTTTGGCATCTCTGGGCCACACTAGAAGAAGAAGAGTTGTCTTAGGCCAGACATTAAATATATTGTGACACATAATCACAAAAAATCTCATAACGTTTTAGTCAAATTTACGATTTTGTATTGGGCTGCATTCAAACCCATGTTGGGCCACATGCAGCCTGTGTGCCATGGGTTGGACTGCTTTAGGTGTCTATCAATCACAAACTTTTTAAAAAGAC
>PVKM010023842.1:0-20923 GCA_004027735.1 Carollia perspicillata
AAGCATTCTAATGGAGAAGAGAAATAAAAGTGGCACAATGTTCACAATTGAAAGCTGGGTGACAGGTTTTGGGGGCTTCATGATCTATTCTCTCTATTGTCTATTAAATTGCACCTAAAGTTTAATTTCATAAAACTAAACCAATAAACATCAAAGGGAAAGCAAAATATCTATATCAAGAGTTGACACTAGGTAGGACGCTGGGTGGCCATGACAAGCCACAGGCATTCCACAGTTCCGAGGTATTTGAAAATGCTGGTGAGCAGAGGAGGGGGGTCAGTTTAGGGAGCAGAGAGAAACAGACCTCGTGGATTCCTCTTCCTGGTCCCTTTTCCCATGTGGCCCATTCGTGCTATAGTTTCTGCCCTTGAATTGCTACGCCATTCCTGATCCTTTTTTGCTTTATGTTTATTTTTTAAAATTTGTTCCTCTTTTCTTGAGCTAGTTTGAGTCTAGCCTCTGTCCTCCACACCAAATAGGCATCCTCAAAACAAATAATTATTTGTATCTGTTACAGTCAGAACCTGCCCAAGTGGCCCTACCAATTTTGGGGTCAGAGGTGTTCAGCATTTCATGGAGGACAATTAAGAGAGACTCTTGTAGGAGGCAGAATGTCAAGTGATCAAAACCAATTTGATCTGCCCTCCAGGTACAAATACACCAGGATGGAATTAAAAGCAGTTTTCCTAAAAGGTCTTCACAGAAAACAGGTCGAATTAACAGCGTGCCATGGCAGTTTCCTGGGGGCCACGTCGCTGGTAAAAGCAAACACGGTCACCGAACAGTCAAGTTGACCTGCAAGTTCTGTGTGCTAGGCTAGTCTCCTCCCCTTAGGGGTCTTACATTTTGAGTGCTAAAAATGCAGTCATCTCCCATTTGGATAAAGGTAAAAGGCTTGGTGGACTACTTTCAATTTTCCATGAAGAGTAAAGTGTTTCTAGCCAGGATGAAAGAAGTAACTTAGGAAAAGGATCCCAAAGCGGAATGTCAAGGAACTAGTGATTGGAAGAAGGTAGAGCAGGGGGAAAACAGGCCGAATTTGGTGCCTGTGGTAGGACCATCCTCTGAAGAACCAGTTAGGATTATCTGAATGCATCAAGGACACCAAAGGGAGGGGGCCAGATGTGCAGCCTCGGTGGGAGAGATCTTGTTAGAGCTAGAAAATGCAAACTGAATTCAGAAAAATTGGAATCGGGAAAGAAAATATACTTGCTCTTCAGAGCTGACAGGAAGGGAAATGGCCTACTTTGCTCTTTTCAGGAAAAAGGGTCGGCGTCATGTATTTCCTGGGTCAAGGAAGGTCATACATTTACAAACCAAGGACGGAGACAAACAAGTATCTATAATTTTAAAGAAGAAAGTAATAATCAACTGTTTTCCCATCATGCAGAGAGAATCACCATAAACAATTCAGTTTATTTTCTTAGGTGTTTTCTATGCATTTATGGAGTCGAGATAATAATATATGTTGCTTTTTAAGTGCCACTGAATTCAGGAATATTCACAAATCATATACTTAAGAAAGAGTCATTTAATGATATATAATATCTTTCCCTGGATGATTTATTGTCTTTCCTCATTTAAAAAAATTCCAATGACTTAGATCATTTAACACAAGGCTTAAAGATGCATAAAAATCATTTCTCAAGTTCTTTAGCAATGAAAAAGTTCATTATGCCATTCTATGCAATACTGCTTTTGTAGAGAGGGAGAGAAAAGATCTTTTGTTTAGTAGTTTTCTTGGCACAGGGTCTTCACTATGTAATAAGCTTAGCCATTGTTAGAAAAATCTGGACAACAACGGCACCAGTTATCATCATAAATGATCAACAAATAAGGCAAGAGTTTCCACATGAACTGTAGGTTAAAGGATATGGCTCTAGAAATATGTTTCTTGGTACCGAGAGAGGAGTGGAAGCAGTAGAGGAATTGTCAACATTTTAGGACTGTGTCACTAAATTGTTTTTTTGAGTGTAAGTGACAGAGAATTTTGGCTTATTTGTATTAAATAATAAATACATCTAGTATCACACCGCAGGCCCAGATTTGGTTAATTTAGCTAATCGATAATGTCAGCAAGCACCCAATTTCTTCTCATCTTCTGATTTTGCCATCCTAGTTATATTGGCGTCGCCCTCAGGCTAGCTCCAGGCCTGGCAGTGACCAGAGACGACGAGCCTGTCTTCTACCAGTTGTCTCTATTTAGGAGTGCGAAACTAATCCCAGCAGTCTCTATGTGCAGACTTCCTTCACATCTTATTGGCTAGGATTATGTCACATGTCTATATTTAAACCAATGATAAACTGGAGATAGCCCAATCGCTGTCCGTACCTGGCGTCTAATTATGAGACTGGCTTTCTTTGAACCTCATGGTTAGGTAAGGAGAAGGATATGAGCAACATTGGGGTGGTGCTGGAAGAAGAGGAAAGAAGAAAAATGCTGGGTAGCAACCAACATTGTCTCTCACAAGGGCTAAGAGGTCTCTAAACTACAAAATATCCCAGACAATACACACAATGTACTTATTTCTGAACATAGTTTCAAACTGTGGAGGGTAAGCCCTGTTCCTTTCTGCATGTGTGTATGTGTGTGTGTGTGTGTGCTGTTATTAATTCTGTTTCTTTTATCAGTTGATTAATATATGTGTTCAAATAATGTTTAAGAAAAAACCATGAGCTGATCTGTTTTCTGAGTTCTTAACTATCTGAACTTGTCTTTCTATTGCCTTCATTAACCAATGGCAACATGCCTAAATAAAATATTCACAGATCACAATATTTTTCCATCAAAAATTTGTTGATATTGTTGTATCGTTTTCTATTAGTTAGCACTGCATAGAAGTCAGAAATTAGTCTAGTTCCTGCTTCTTTGTAAGTAAATTGCTATTATTTTTAACCTGAGATCCTGAAGGGTTCTTTTCCTTATTTTTTCCATTTTAAAATGTGCACAGAATGCATCTAGTTATGGGTCAGTTTTCTTTAATGTCATCTAGAACACAATGAGCCTTGTCAGTCTGCATACTCCAATGTTTGTCATCACAAGAACTAAGTTTTCAGTCATGTCTATGATTTGTCTGTGTCTCTTGTTCTTGTTCCTGTGGTGCTCACCAGGTTGAATATTGTTTTTCCTCTTTCTGTCTACCATCTTCCCACCCACCCTTTTCATTTCATCATTCTTTTCCTCTATATTATAGAAGAATATCTCAGTCGTGACCTCCAGAATACTCACTTACTTTTCTACAGGGCTGGTTCTGCTTCTTAGTCACTGCAATGTACACTTTCATGCTAGATTATTTAATATGAAACACTATATTTTTGGTATTGTTAATACTTTTATTTACCTCACTCATCTCTCCCTGCAGTTAATCTCACTCTGCTGCTTTTGCGCTTTATTGTTTTCTCTCTTTGTGACTATCTGCGCCCCTTTCTTAGGTACCTTGTCTTCGTGCATCTTTCTGCAAATGTTACACAGTTTTCTAGAAGTGTGTTCTGGTTCACCTGCAGAAAGCCATTTTTCAGAAGAATGTTCTTCATCTGGTCTTTTTCTGTGTAGCTGTTCTTTTTCATGTTTCCAATCACAGGTTTTCTTTTTCTGTCTGCCAGTTTTTGAATGAAAAGAGGAACAGTCAGTTTCAGAGTCACCCATAGACAGGGTGTGTAGATTTCATTTCATTCTATTTACTGGGCATTTGGGTAATGATGGAATTTTCTCAAAGGTACAGGTCGATGAGACTTGGTATCTGCCCAATTTTGGTGATTTAGTTTGCATTTCTCTAGTGTGGTTCTGTTGTGCCAAGTACCTACTTCCATATCTGTTTCTCACTGTGTATTGTTACCAGGGCACTTTGTTATATCCCCAGCTACAGCATTTTCTTTCTGGTGATTATTCCTTCAAGAATGCAATGCATTCACCACCCCCAGTTTCACATACTTCCTAGAATTAGTCTCTAAATGAATGTTGGAAGGTGGAAATGGCAAAAAAAAAAAAAAATTATATCAACTCAAAATGTAGCACCCACGTGGGAAAGAAATAGCTACCAGGTTTTTGTGGTGTTGACCCAGGTCTCTATTAGGGAAACAGAGCAGCCAGGAGGAAGAAGACCGCTCTCTGCCTTGTTCAGGATGGTCAGAGATCCCCATTTCTTGAGGAAGTAAACAGAATAATAGCTAATTGTTTTTTCCTGCTTATTTAAAGATTTGAAATATAGCTTTTTGTAGATTTTGGCAAGTGGTTTTCTGTTGGCCTTAGTTTTTGGTGGTAAATGGGGTTTTTAGTTTGCTGTGGCTTCATATGTATTTTAGAAGAAATTTAGGCAAGTTTCTACCAGGGCAGTTAGTCTGGTGCTATTTAAAATCAGAAGTAAAAAGCAGTAGTTTCAGCTGACACAAGCTAGATATGATCCAATAAACTACTTGGATGCTAGAAAAAATAATTTAAAAAAGCAATCTTAATATTCAAATCAAGGTCAGCGTATTCTCATTGCATTCTACCTTATTTAAGTTATGTCTGGGAGCATTGGGTCCACTTATGGGCCCTATTATTAATACCATTTCAAAGGTTTTTGATGAATAAGAGCAAATTCAAAGAGGAGTAAATAGGATGCAAGAAGTCTGTGTATCATGTTCAGGGAGTGGAGGTAGTTAATTTGGAAAAAGAGATGCTGTGGATAGGTGATGGCGGAAGACCCGAGTCCCTCCAGCCCATGAGGTCGATCTCTGCTTGGAGTTGGCCTGCTCCCATGTTCTCTCCTATAAACTCTGGGTGTTCGGTTCAATTCTTTATCCCAGTCACCAAGAACCTGGTTACCCTTGCTCACCTGTGACATTAAGACACAAAACAAGTCTCAATATATCTGAAAAGATTGAAATCATACAAGCATCTTCTCTGATCACAATGGTATGAAACTAGAAATCAATTATAAGAAAAAAACTGAAACACACACACAAACACATGAAGGCTAAATAACATGTTACTAAACAATGAATGGGTTAACAATGCAATTAATAAAGAAAAAAAAGATACTTTGAATCTAATGAGAACACAACCTAAAATCTATGGGATGCAGCAAAAGCCATCTTAACAGGGTAATTCAAAGCATTACAGGTCTATCTCAAGGAATAAGAAAAAAAATCTCAAACAATTTAACTGAACACGTAAAGGAGCTTGAAAAAGAACAAAAAACAAAGCCCAATGTTAGTACAAGGAAGTAAATAATAAAGATCAGAGCAGAAATAAACAAAATGCAGTCTAAAAAAAAGTACAAAAGATCAATGAAACAAGTAGCTGATTCTTTAGAAAGATAAACAAGACTGACAAACCTTTGACCAGACTCATCAAGAAATAAAGAGAGAGGACCCAAATAAAAATGAGAGACTTCCTGTCAAAAGGGCAGAGAAGGTAGACAGATTGCCTTCTCACACTACCATATCAAAATTACAAACAAAATATAGAACAATTGTCAATCAGAACTGTCGGAAGTTGAGTTGAATGGAAGTATGACAACTATGGAATTAAAGAAACCACATCCATCCAGCACAGTGGGGATTAAGTCAGTGGAAGAAAATGCTGGAGCCTCCAAGTCGTTTCTCTTAAAAAACCCACACACAGACTCACCTACTCAGACTTAGTCCCTCTGAGCTCCAGCACTGGGGTATCAGCTTGAAAGGCACCAGCACAATAAAGGGAGGAACTGAAGTATCTGGTATCAAGGTGAGAAGAAGCCATTTTCCCTTTTCTAAACCTTTGTCCCACAGAGCTGGCAAGCTGGAGCCATATCTGAGGCTCCATCAACTTGGCTAACACTGTTTGACCCACCTTGCAGATCCTCAGAGACTCTGCCCCGCCCAGCTTATGGGCCCACCCAAGCTACTTTTCCATATGAATGGCTGGTCTTAGCTCCTGCTCCACAATTTCCTAAATCCTCTCAAAGAAGCAGCAGCAGGCCTCAGTGAGCCCCAGGCCTGGCACTAGCAACAGCCAACCTAAATTCACAGCTTGGCTTTCCCTGGGAGTCTTCTAGCCCAGCATAAGTAGCAGCCATCTCAGATTGCTTGACAGCTCAGGCAGGGTGGCTCAGGGCCAAACAGAGATGGCTGCTGACCATGGCTAGCGTCACCCAGGAAACTCCATGGCCAGTGCACCCAGTAGACAGCTACAGATCATGTCAGAGCATCACTAGCCTACCCTTCCACAGCTGGTCCTCCATGGAGAGTGTAGGTTGGTGGTCAGTGGTCACAGCCAATCCTCGCAGCTGACTGGCCTGGGTAAATCCCTCCCATTGATCTGCCAACAGTAACCAAGGCTCTTGTTAAAGGGACTTGTTTAAGAAAAAGAAGATCAAAACTATGAACAATAAAATAGCAAAAAATCCGTATTTATCAACAATTGAATCTGAAAAACAAACTCAGCAAACAAGAAGAACAGAGACAGAATCATGATATGGAGAGCATTTTCATGGTTACCAGATGGGAGAGGGGTATGTGGGACTGGGTAAAGAGTGAAGGGATTAAGAAGTACAAATTGGTAGTTACAGAATAACCATGAGGATGTAAAGTACAGTACAGGAAGTGGAGCAGCCAAAGAACTTATAGGCATGACCCATGGACATGAACAACAGTGGGGGGATTGCCTGAGAGAGTGGGGGTGCTGTGTGGAGGGGGGCAAAGGGTCAAAAAACAGGACAACTGTAACAGCATAATCAATAAAATATAATTTAAAATTTTAAATTAAATTAAAAATGAAAGAGGAGAAGTAACAACTGACACCAAAGAAATAAAAAGATTTTAATGAAATATTATGAACAACTATATGCCAACATATCGGACAATCTGGATGAAATGGATAAATTTCTAGAAACATACAATCTTACAGAACTGAATCAGGAAGAATCATAGAATCTAAACAGACAGATTACACCTAATGAAATTGAAGCAGTAATCAAAAATTTCCAAAAAACAAAAGTCCTGGACCAAATGGCTTCACAAGTGAATTTTACCAAACATTCAAAGAACTAATACCTATCCTTCTCAATCTATTCCAAAATATTCAAGAGAAAGGAAGACTCCCAAGCTCATTTTATGAGGCCAGCATTATCCTAATTCCAAAACCAGATTAAGACACTACAAAGAAAGAAAATTATAGGCCAAATCTTTGATGAACATAGATGCCAAAATTTTCAACAAAATTGGAAATTGGATAGCAATAGCAAATTGGATCCAGCAATACATAAAAAATACCATACACCATGATCAAGTGGGATTTATTCCAGGGATGCAATACCTGCAAATCAATAAACATGATACACCACATAAACAAAATGAGGGATAAAAACCACATGATCATATCAATAAATGTAGTAAAAACATTTGATAAAATCCAGCACCCATTTGTGATAGGAACTCTCAGCAAAATGGGAATAGAAGAAACATACCTCAACATAATAAAGGCCATATTTGACAAACCCACAGCCAACATCATATTTAATGGGCAAAAAGTACAAGCATTTTCCTCAAGATCAGGAACAAGACAGAGATGTCTGCTCTTATCTCTTTCTTTCAACATAGTACTAGAAATCCTAGCTGCAGCGATCAGACAAGAAGAAAAACTAAAAGGCATCCAAATTGGAAACAAAGACGTAAAACTGTCATTATTTGCAGATGAAATGATACCATATAGAGAGAACACTATGGATTTGACCAAGAAACACTAGAACTGATAAACGAGTTCAGTAAAGTGGCAAGATACAAAATTAATATCCAGAAATCAGTTGCATTTTTATACACTGATATTGAATTATAAGAAAGGGAAACTAAGAAAATAATCCCATTCGTAATTGCTTCAAAAAGAATAAAATACCTGGGAATAAACTTAACCAAGGATGCAAAAGAACTTTACTAAGAAAATTATAAGACATTGAAGAAAGAAATTGAAGAAAATACAAAAAATGGGAAGCATATACTGTGTTCATGTATAGGAAGAATTAACATCATTAAAATGTCCATATTACCCAAAGCAATCTACAGATTCAATTTAATTCCTATCACGATAACAATGGTATATTTCACAAAACTAGAACAAATATTCCAAAGATGTATATGGACCCCAAATAGCAATAGTGATCTTGGGAAAGAAGAACAAAAATGGAGGAATTACACAATCTGATATCAAACCATATTACACAGCCAGAGTAATCAAAACAGCATGCTACTGGCATAAAAACAAACATATATTGATCTATACATCAATAGAACAGAATAGAGACCCTGAAATAAACCCACGCCATTATAGTTAATTAATATTTGAAAAAGTAAGCAAAAACATGCAATGGGGTAAAGATAGTTTATTCAATAAATGGTGTTGGGAATACTTGACAGGTATATGTAAAAAAAAAAAATGAAACTAAACCACCTTCTCACACCACACACAAGAATAAACTAAAAATGAATTAAAGATTTAAATATTAGACTTGAAACCATAAAAACCTTATAAAAAACATAAACAGTGAAGTCTCAGACATTTCTCATAGCAATATTTTTTCTGATATATTGCCATGGGCAAGGGACACAAGAGAAAAAATACAAAAATGTGATACATCAAATTAAAAATTTTTTTCATAGCAAAGGAAACCATCAACAAAATGAAAAGAGAATCCACTGAATGTGAGAATATATTCACCAATACATCTGATAAGGGGTTAAGATCCAAAACTTATAAAGAACTTATAAAACTCAATGCCAAAAAAACAAACAATCCAATTAAAAAATGGGCGATGGACCTGCCTAGACAATTCTCCGAAGAGGACATACAGATGGCCAATAGACATATGAAAAATGCTCAACGTCACTAGTCATCAGAGAAATGTAAATTAAAACCACAATAAGATACCATCTCACACCAGTCAGAATGGCTGTCATCAATAAATCAACAAACAAGTGTTGGTGAGGATGTGGAGAAAGGGGCACCATCATGCACTGTTGGTGGGAATGCAGATTAGTGAAACCACTGTGGAAAGCAGTATACAGATACCTCAAAAAAATTAAATTAGAACTGCCTTATGATCTAGTGATTTCACTCCTTGGTATTTATCTGGAGAAATCTGGAATACTAATTTGAAAGAATATATGCACCTCTATGTTCACTATAGCATTATTTATAATAATAGCGAAGATTTGCAAATAGCCCAAGTGCCTGTCAGTTGATGAATGGATTAAAAAACTGGTACATTTACACAATAGAAAACTACTTGGCTATTAAAAAGAAGGAAATCTTACCATTTTCGACAGCATGGATGGACCTGGAGAACATTATGCTAAATGAAATGAGGCACCCAGAGAAAGACAAATACCATATGATTTCACTCATATGTGGGACCTAATCAACAAACTGAACTAACTAGCAAAATAGTGACAGACTCAAAGATGGAGAGCAGATGACAGCTGTCAGCAGGGGCGGCAGAGGCTGGTTAAGGTGTTGGAGGGACAGAGCAAAAAAGAAAAAGAGAAAGAACTCTCGGACCCAACGGCAGTGTGGTGATTGAGGGGGACGGGGTGGAGGGGTGCAGGGGGTCATAGGGAGGTGAGTGGTGATAGACAGAGACACAATACAGAGTACAGACGATACGTTGTAGAATTGTGCCCCCGAAACCTGTACAATATTGTTAACCAGTGTTACCTCAGTAAATTTGATGAAAAGGGAAAAAGAGGGTTTAGAGAACTTGCCAAGAACAAGAAGACACCATTCGTGGAGCCAGCGGAGGCCCGAGAGCTGTAATGCCCAGGGGGCTCATGGGTGGCAGCCGGGTGGAAGTGAGCACCTGGAGACTCACCATAAACTGCACTGGCTGCATTTTCATTGCTAAGGATGCCTTTAGTTACATTTCACATTGTTGACCTGTGTGATTATCTTTTTATTTTTGTCTTTGGGGTAGCCTGTGGAGGCAGATGGAGATGGGGGTAAGGCCCCTCCGGGCCACCTCAGACACTCCTTGGCATCATGTGGTACAAGCAAGATTTGAACCCTGGTCTGATTCCAAAGCTCAGGCTGACCCCATGGTGAGCTGAAAGACCTTTTTAAATGTTACTGAGGATTTGTTTTGTTTTATTTTGTTTCTGTGCTTCATTTAAACTGAGATAACTAAATAAGGCAGAAGAAGCAGACTAGAAGATTTAGTCTATTTTCCTGAAGACTCCCCAAACACAGAAAGTTCCTGGCTTGAAGGCTGGCCCGACTTCACTCCCGTTCTGTGCTGGCTCCAGCCCTGTAGCTGGCCTCCTCCCCTGACCTGCAGGTGCTGCCTCTTCTTGCAACACAGTCAGGAGGATCCCCACCTGCTGCTTCCCCGGGGGACGCCGTAGTCAGTCTGGGTCAAGGCTGCACGCAGCTCTTTTTTTCCTTTCCTCTTACAAATAAAAATGCCTCCCCTGTTTGTTGTCTTGGGCTTGCAGTCCCAGATGTGTCAAGGGTTGGTTCCTGTAAAGCAGTGCAACCAAGGGGCTTTTCTACTGCATTACATAATGGCAGGGTTCGCGTCACTTTTCCATTGTTTTTGGGCGATGCTGCATGCTCCTCTGGGGATGTTCTGAAGTTCAGGATCCTTCAGAGCCAAGAGAGAAAAGCCCAACAGCAAAACAAGTAGAAATAAAGAGAATGCTGGCCACGTGGCTTTGGGTCTTCTCTGAAATGCCTGCTCGTGTCTGCATTTTGTTTCTGGAAGGTTATGAACAATCTTCTTAATGCTAGGTCTCATGTCTTTTCCCCTTTTTTATCCATATTCCCCTGCCTTTGAACATTTAACACTGTTGACCACTGCTTTTCTGCTCAAGACTGCTCCTACCCTGCTTTCTGTAACACTGCGGTCACCCCTCTTCTTTCCCTGCCACTGGTTGAATATTCTGCTTTGTTGTCCCCTTTGCCCTGCCATTCACCACACCAACCTGGCATTCCTTAAGGGCCCTTGTTGGAGGCCAACCTTCAGTAACAAATAGTTCCAAAAACTATAATGGCCCAGCCACAAAAGAAGTCTGTGTCTTACTCATGTATTAGTCCACAGTGGTTGTTCCTGCTGGCAGGTGGATATCCTCTACTCAGGGACCTACACTTCTTCCGTCTATGGCTCCACCATCCCCCTATAGGGCTTTGATGTCACCCGCATCCAGCCAGCCAAAGGGGGAAAAGAGAGTGGAAACGGTATGTCTGCTTTAGGACTATCTCCCTCAGTCTCCATAGGAGGTAACTCTCTCTCAGTCTCCATAGGAGATAACTAGCTGCACGGCCACTTCGGGTGCAAGGGAAGCTGGAAAACACAGTTCATGGTTGAGAAGTCTCTTCCTCGGCAACAACTCCATTCCGTGGTAGGGGAAATGGACTTGGGAACACAGTTGGCCATCTCTACCACAGACCTCAAGTTTTCTCACAAGACTCCCGCCCTTGGTAAATTACTCATCCACTCTTGCAGTTTCCATGTTTACCGCAGCACTGATGATTTCTAAATCTCCGTCTCAGTATCAGCCTCACGTAGACGTCTAGTCTTGTGTCTCCAAGCTCCTTCTAAACCCCAGCCTCTCTCCGTCAGCCTTAACATCTTTCCCCATCCAGAGCTGGCTCTCGTTCTGGCCTCCCCGGCCCTGTCAGAGCACCACCCTTCTCCCGGCATCTTCTGTGACTCTTGCCTTTCCTCCAGGCCCCACATCCAATGCGTCTCTGAGGCCTCACTGATTTGTCCTTTTTCCTGACTCCAGTCACCCTCTTTTCTGGCCTATGTGGAATGCTCTTGACAGGCTAATGTTTTTTAAAACACTTCTATTATGCCCCTGCCAAGAAATTCTCCTTAAGAACCTACAATCCCTTGTTGCCACTTTTAGAAATGTCAAACAATTTTAAATAGTAACAGCCTATAAATAAAACAGCTTGTTAGGTAAAAGTTATTTTTTAATATGAAGGCAAGTCGAGTTCAGTGCAATGAGATATAATAAGCAACAGACAAGGAAACAAGGCATAATTCCAGTTTACCCTCTATCTCTAGCCAAATCTCTAAGCCTTGGTTGTTTGTTTTGCAAACTTAAAAAGGTAGCATCTTTCCTGTCTGAAATTGTGGGATAGGACAGATATCTCCTCTGGTGCCTTCTAGCACTGATGACTTTGAAAATGCAAACTCCCCTGCCTAATTTTTTAAGACCCTCTATAATTTGACCCCACTCGCTCTCTCCAACTTAATTAATCACACTCTCCTAAATGCTTCCTCTATGCTGTCCAGTTGTTTTCTTGCCCTATCCCAGATACTTGGAGCGTAGTCCAATTTGGTGCCTGTGCTATGCCGCTCCCCTGGCCCATGATTCCCTCCCCTCCCCTCTGCCCATCTAAGCCCCACCCATTCTGCAGGTACCATTAAGAGCCAGCCTGAGCCCTCCTGGAAGATGTGAGGCATTTAGAAGGACATTGCCACCCTACTGGCTCTGCCACTTAGGAATTCATAACCTTTGTAGCACATGGACATTTTGCTTTGTAAAATGCCCTCACTACATAATTTAGTCCTATGATGGCTCTATGAGCTAATTTTGTTTTCCTAGTTAACTGATTGGCTGGTGGATTAATTAAAGATAGATGATAGATAGATTAATTGATTAATATAGTCAGTCAGGAAGATTTGCTGGTATTTGACTGCTTTTGACCTACAAAAAAATAATCCAGCAATTTCCTTTGTAAACCATATAAAATACTCTAAAAATATTTGTTATTCCTTCCACTCGAATTAGTGAAATCCTCCAAGGCAGAGAAAGTCAACATGTGAAGGTCACAGGTGAAATCACTGTGGAGGTAACCGGTGCCTTTTCTTCCCAGTGGTAATTGTCTCTGCTGTGATGTGTATGTGGGGGGCGAGGGGGTGGGTAGTGTGGGGGGAGCTATCCCCCCAGGGGAGTAGCGCATTTTGAACAACGGCTGCCTACTGGGAAAGCTGGTCCCAGGGACAGAGCAGCAGGTAGCTCTCAAGCAGCTGGACAGGCTTAAGGAGTTGAAATCGTATCTGTGTCTGAGGCAGGCCATGGTTTCATCCTCTCCAGACCCGAGGCCTGAGGTTGTTTTAAAAACAGATTTTAGACCCAGGTCTTGGTAACTGGGACCTTCTACCCCAACTTTCCGCAAGGAAGTGGAGTCCCTGAGTCAAGCCCTGAGGAATCCAGCCGCTTTCCTTGTTTCCTTTTGTTCCTTGAACTCGGTCCTTATCAGTCCTCAGTAACACAGCCATTGTGCTGCACAGGAGGGGTTTTGCTTTAAAATGCTATCTCTGCCACTACTAGTTATATAAACTTAAGTAAGTTATTCAGGTTTTGAATCCTCAATTTTGTCATCTGAGAAATGGAGATAAAATGGTATCTAACAAAACCCCAAGGTTTTAGTGGGGATTAAATGAGATAATGTAAAATGGCCAGTATATTAACAGATGCATAGTAAATCCTCCATAAATAATGGCTATTATTATTTTAAAATATGAGGGTGAGCAGACTAGGTCTTACTATTTGTATATGAGTTTTTCAAATGAGGGAAGCTTTGCTCGATGATCCTGGTGACTTTGCTGCAGGCCAGGTTGCTCCAGAGGGCCACGCCCCAGGTGGTCTCACAGGCCAGAGAAGGCCACTCACGTACTGTCTAGGTGCTGGAGCCTCCAGCTGCCTCCAGGTGCAAGCCTGGTCAGACAACCCCAGGCTTCTGTTATGCACCAAGTCTACTTCTTATTCAACCATGTCCTTCATGTCCAAACTGGGTCTGGGGCACCACCACCAGAGTTGGCCTCTGTGAAAGTCTGTGTTTCCATGATCGTCTTCACTGACCCCGAAGTTCTAGGCTGGGAGGTCTTAGTTGCCACTGACCAGCCCCATCAAGACAAAGGGACACCACTTGGTCCCTTTGTACACACTGTGGAACAGCAACTGGGGCTCTGGAGGGAGTCTGACCATTGCACTTTTCCTTTCTTTCCTTTGTCTTCATCTCTGTGTTGTGGGAGGGCAGGGATTCGGGCTGAGGAGGGGGTGTGTGACGGAGAGGGCAGGAGAGGAGTTTCCCACAGGCAGGCCTCACTCATCTCCAATCGAGAGAGTTTCACTGGGCTCGTAGGCTGCCCTCTTCCCTCCTTGCCCACATCCCTATGGGATGATGCCTTTCTGAGGAGCTTCACCTAATGCTCTCCCGCGCTGTTGTGCCTACGAGCCTTTCCAGGTAGCCCCTGGGAAATGGCGCCCCCACATATGTGGTCATTAACAAAAGCACGCTGGGAGAGTGGTTGGCCCCTGAACCAAGCCCGTCTGCTTTGCCTCTGTAGCTCCAACGCAGACGCTCCTACAACCTGGCACAAGACAATTCTTGGAAGAGACTGCAGGTGCCCTCTTCCCACTGTGGGAGAGGGGTGTGTCCTCTGATGCGCAGAGACCATGAGGTAGGGGCCACTCCAGCTTACTTGCAAAACCCCAGGGAGTCGGGGCAGAGTAACTTCTGAGGCCCTGGAATCCCGCTGCAGTCGCTGCAGTGCTGGGGTGTACCCCTTCACCAGATTCGACAGGAATGCAAAGCCTCCTGTCCTAATCCGCTTAACTCAGAACCTGGCAGGAGGTTACCAAAGTGTCAGATTTTAGGGTCTTGACTTTCTGTCTTTTTTTTTTTGCAGAAGGATTTTGTTTGTGAAGCTCTTAAAGCCAGAGAGGGCTGAAAGCCAGGGTCCCTGTTTGCAAGGTACAAGGGAGGCTGAAAATGACAAATGTTAGAAATGGAGCAAATAACATCATGATGTGGATTAGGAAAAAGCAAAAGGACAAATATAACTTTGGAATGCATGGGATAATCAGTGAATATTGGGCAATGATGCCACCCGTCCTCCTTGTAAACTTCCTTCCTAGTAAATAATAATTGCTACCATTTTTGAGCACTTACTATGTGTCAGACTCTGCTCTACATTAAATCATTGATTTCTCACAACAGCCTGATGAGAGGATTCCTATCGTTATCCCCGTTTTGTAAATGAGAACACTGAAGCGCAGAGAGAGTAAGCAATGCTCAGGGTTAGAGAGAAGTGAGTGCTGAGTAGGGCCCAGCAGTCTGGCACTTCCAGTGCTCTGTCTCGTTCACAGGGCTGCACCGCCTCTCCAACACACGGCCTTCCAGGCCACGGCCAAGTCCTCCCAAACACTGCTTTATACTTCTCCTGGCACTGGAGCAGGAGTAGCGTGGTCTGCATACTAAATACACTTATGAGTGAGCCAGTTAATTAATGAAAGACTTACAATGTGGCTCACCAACAGAGGCAACCCCTTCATTAAGAGCCCCTTCAGATGTTTTAGGGAAGCTTCAGAAAGATTCCTTAAAAGGCCTCACTTGCCCTTCTTACTGCAAGAGCCCAAGGCTGGTGACCCGTTCAAGATCTCAGTTCTCTCCTCTCCTCTCCTCTCCTCTCCTCAACATACTCCTCCACGTTCCACCTTGGATTCTTCCTGAGCGCCTTCCCCAAAATTCCAAAATGGGATTTCAATTTAACATGATTTTTTTTATTATGTTTGGCTTATGGTTGCCTTATTACACAGATCAAATCAAGTTCCAGAACCACAATTACATTGTGGAAGGCCACCCACCCGCCCCAGAGTCAGCAGGGAGGACCCGGGTTGTGGGTACACATGAGAATTTTTCAGAATAAAAATGTAGGTCTTTAATATCTTGCAAATGAAGTGTGGAAGCTGTGGCTGTTCTGCCTACACTGGAGGAAGGGGAACTGGGGAGTGGAGGTGTGGCTTGTCCCAGCCCCTGTGGGTCATCAGCCTGGTTTGGGAGGCTGACTACAGGCCACCTTATCCCTACTGTGTGGGGCCCCCAGATCCCCCAAACACATTGTCCTTCAGGCTATCCCTCGCCCTGGCAGAAGGGTACCGCCAAGCTCTGCTTTTGCAAGGGAAGGGAAGCTACGATTTATTTGTTCATGCACACCTTCGTTCATCCTGAGTTTTTGGCTATTTGGCACAGCCAGAAAGTGAGGGGAGTCCAAGGTGGTGGCACTGGGGTCTCTTGAACTTCTGGGACTCCCTTGTAGACTCCGAAGCTGAGCAATCCCAGAGAATCTACAGCCTGTCTGCCATTTGCCTGTGACTAGGGCCTCGTCCAGATGACATGGGCCTTTTCCAGGCCCCCCACGTGCTTAGGGTGTGTCCGAGTTACACTGAAAAGTATCCCGCAAGTTCCTAGTCTGGTCTACACCCGTGATTCTGGGAGTTGAGTGACTCAGGGTTTCAGAAGACACTTTAGGGCTAACTTATCCCTCTGAGGAAGGGGTGTGTCCCATTAAGGGCTGTGTCACCTGTGGGCCAGAAGCGAGTTCTAGGCCTGTCCAACCCAGCTTTCTGTCTCATCCTGGGGTTTATGATGGCGGCTGGCATTCTGCTACCCCATGCCCAGCCAGAATAGAGTGACACGGCCACATTCCACAAAGACTCCTTAGTGGGTCCTGGTGTGCTGACCACCCTCTCCCCTTAGCCGACTTTTTACGTAATAACCCAAGCAGAGAGAAGAAGGGTAGGTAGTGCACATGGGATCTGGGGTGAAGGGGGTTGTCTGCACAGCCTGGAGGCTCACCTACGGGGGACAGTGCACACAGCTCTCAGTCACCCCGTGGGTGCGTGTGCTCAGCTGGCCCTCAGTGCCGAGGTTTGTCCTGGTCTCAGTCCCTCGGGGTCTGACACAACCGAGCACTGGATCTTCAGCTGCGGGACGGAGTGCTGTTCCAGCTCACAGGCAACAGCTCCTGAGTGTGAAACGACCACTCCCTGGGTGGTGATTCAGAAACCCTGAGTCCAAAGTCTGCCCGACGCCTCAGCCAGGGACGTTTCGGAGCACCAGCTTCTAGACTCAGCAGAGAGCAGGCTGCGGCGTGTGCCGAGAACAATAGCGCTGTCACCGGGGACGGGGAAGACCCTCCGAGGGCTCGGAGGGCAGGCGAGCATTGGCAGAGGTTCCTCTGCAGAGCAAATGCCGCGCGCCAGCAGGACTCCGGCAGTCAGATCATCTCCAAACGTGTCATATTTGTGTATTTATGGATACAATTGTATCATATAACTTATATATAAGTTCTGCAGGTTCTGAGGTGGCACCAGTTTTGGAAACAAGCACAACATTTATAGTTTCTCCTCTTTCATATATATGTGTCTACTTTTGACTCACAATGTGTGTGTACGGATACATTTTATCATGTTAATAAGTCATAAGTTAACATGAGTGTCCACTTACAGGGAAGTGATGGGTAAATTGTGATACATCCACACCTTATGATACTCAGTAGCCATGAACAACGTGACTGACTAACGACATAGAGAAGTATTTATGATATTTTGCTAAGTAAAATAGCAGACTATAATTTTGTCCAAATTTAATTTTGAACCCCTTCCCCACAAAACCAACAAAAGGAATGCTTTATGTACATATATGCATATATACTGAAAAATTCTGAACTGATACATACTAATATTTATGTCAGTTACCTTTCCTTTTTGTGTTTTTCTATGGCAGTTGCATATTAATTTTATAATTTAAAATATGTTATTGTTTTTGGTAAAAGGGCACTTAGAAATTGTTTATTTTGGGAAGTCATGGGGTAAGACCATGGACCTTCCACCAACATACACACTCTGTGCCCTAAAATCAAGGCTGATGACGTGGGTTGGCCCAGGAAGTGCAGGCCAAGGACTGCCAGGGTCACGGCTGCAGCTCCCCCTCCATTTCCCTGAGCTGATTAGTTCTGGAATCTACCAGTAAAGTACAGCGGTCCACTTTGTGTATACGGGCAGCATAACTCATATTCTTAACCAATGCTGCGGCCACTCCGCTTTGCTGTCCTTCCCACTCGTGCTGAGCCATTCAGGGTGGAGCAGGCGGCACATGCTCTGAGCCCCCACACCTGCTGGTGGCCCAGGTCTGCCCACCTTCCTTAATACCCTCGCCCAACGGCCTACCCAAACGAACCCCAGGGACAAGCTGGAGGGTGAAGGGAGTCACAGATGGTGGCACTTGGCCTGAGAGGCACAGAACAGGTAAAATGGCAAGGAGATGGCTGTGCCTTGGTAGTAGTGGGGACATGAGGGGTTCCTGCCGTCTGCGCTCATGGGGTCCCAGGCACCTCTCACATCAGCCCAAAGCCCCTCTAACCCATTGTCCGGTTGCTGACCATAGAAACCACCCTCTTGCCCTCCCATAGAGACAAAGTTTGAGACCCAATCTCTTTTGTCACTTATGGTGATGTATGGAATTTGGCTGTTGAGACTCTAGAGGGCACACGGGCAGTGCATGTGCTAAGTAAGTGTACCAAGGTCAACAAAACTACCACTTACCTATTCATTCATTTGTTCCCCTAACACGTTTTGAGTGCTTACTACGTGCTGTGTCATTACAGCAGGGAACGTGACAGATAAGGACCCTCTTTTCATGGAGCCAACATTCCAGGATAACGGGAGAAATAGGATAAGTAGGTAAACAATAAATTATAACGATAGGTATTATAATGCAACTAGAACATCCTGATGTGATGGAGAGTACCTGAGGGCAGGGGTGCTTGGTTCCTGCCGAAGGCCCACCGTGTCCAGCAGGGGTCTGGGAGGGCAGAGAAGGAAACGAGTCTCGATAAAATATGGAGGCAGGATGGATGGAGATAGGGGACAATCCCGGCGAGCGGCATGCGGAAGTAGGAGCTGACAACACAGGCTAAGTGTAGTCCCTCTCAGCAGAGCCCCCTCTACACACGATCAAAAGGAAGCAGTTTATGGCAGGAACCCCCTGCAGTGGTCTCAGAAGTCAATAAGAACTAGCTAAAACTAGATCCATCCAAGATGGAGAAAACGTGAACCAGAGACTCTGGAGCTCATTGTACGATCATTATAATGAAAACTGACACCACAAGTCAACGTGAGGGGGTGCCTGAAGGGGACAAACACCACAACACTAACAGAATGGATCATATCAAGAACAAGACCCCACCCCCACCCCTTGGCCAGGAGGCAGAGACAGAACTTGGTGCCACAAAATTTAAAAATACAGAAATGCAGAAAACTCCCAAGAACTATCTGAGCACACGCACAACTTACTCAAGAGCTCGTCTGTATTTGCTGGGACCGTGCACTTTTGCTTCTTTCACAGTGGTGCCCTCATCCTGGCCTCTGTCTTTGTCTCCACCTGAATAAAACTTGCTTTTGTTCTCCACACTCCGGCTCATTCTCGAAATCTCTTCTGCGTGTCAAGAACCTGGAGGTCCCCCATCTTGCTGGGGCAGGGCCACCCTGGCTCAGAAGCAGTCAGGTGACAGCATGAGGAGCCCCTCTGTCAAGGGTCTTAAAATTCAAATGAGGTTGTGCTCTGTGTGTGAATGAGAGAGAGAGGTGGGGGGGGCAGAATATGTATTGGGGCTCTCCCTTGGGCTTACGTTGCCTCTCCTCCTGAGATTCACTTCACCGATGGTAAGGAGAAGCCACAAGGTTGATTAACAAGTAAGTCTCTCAGAGGAAGGAAGGAGTTCAAAGGAGCTTTGGAGCCCTATGTAGACAGAGAAGACAGTAGGGGTCTGGCCTGAGTTCTCCTCTGCCCACTTTCCCTGCATCAGAGACCAGCCTGACGGACTCACACGTGAGCTTCCCGGAGAGAGGGGACCGAAAGCAGTTCTGCTTGTGCGTGGTTATGGGATGTGAAGTAAAAACGACTGCATTCGTTTTGTGCAATGTTTCCACTGCTCTGGTGAGAATGAAATGCCTAGGTACATACGAGCTCCGAGATATAAACTGTATATAACTTCAGTGACTTCAGTTATGGAATAAATGCTCTTATATCTTCATTTAGAACAACTATTGCACAATATAGAGGTGAATAGTGAAAGTCATGCTAACAGTTTAAAATGTTATTCTTTTCTTTACTTAGAACATTATATGGCAAAGTTAAAAATCATGGCACAGAGAGACCATGGATGAAATGAAAAAGCTTTATAGTTTAATACTTTGCAAAGACGCCTTTCTCCTGCTTTTTGAGCAAGAGACTTCATACTTTAGTTTTGCATCATGTCCCACAAATTGTAATTGTCCCACAAAATGTAATTGGCCCTGGCAGGGAATTTATATGTACGTTGCAGTTTTTTAAATGTTTTCCATGTTACCATCCTTGGACCCCAGATGGGCCTTGGGACCTCCACTCATCTCGCCCTCATGAGAAGGAAATGCCTGGACTAGGGACCCAGCGAAGAGGCCGGGGGCCATGTTGTCCTCAACGGAGCAAGTAGCCTGCTCCTCGCTTCTTTGATGTATCTTGCCTTTCCTCCAAAGTCATAAAGTCCAGAGAGCTCAGATGAAGGTGCTCACCACGCTCAGCCAGATGCTCATGAAGGCTCCAGACCTGCCTATAGCCTGTAAAAAACTTAGCTTCTCCTGGCTCACCAGGAGACAGTTTGGGGGCTTGAGGCCAAAGACCCAATTAGGAATATAAACCCCCCGCCCCCCGTGTGCATGTGTGTGTATGTGTCTCTCCCTCAGGGCTTCTCTTCATAGTAGGGGCCTGGTCAGATCTGGGGCTCTTGGTTGGGACCCTCAAACTACCTTCTCCATGTGAACCAGCATGGAGTCTGCTCTCAGAAGCCACCCCCATGCGTTTCCCTCCTGGACGTCTGTCAGCACGCCAGGGCTGAGGAGAAAGGGTGGTGAGGACTGACGAACTGGTGAGAGGCCCTGGGAGAGGCGGTACTGGGAGGACAGACCTGCCAGGGAGGGAGCCTCCCCCAGAGGAAGGCAGCAGATGTGGGGACGCAAGGAGCCCTCCCACGAACAGGCAAGTGAGGACAGGCGAATCAATCAACGCCAGCTGGTGACACCACCGCAGCTCCTCCTGTCAGCAGGGCTGGCCTCTCTCCTCACCTATGCTGGGGAGTGC
>PVKM010023843.1:0-20905 GCA_004027735.1 Carollia perspicillata
TCCCTCCACATGGACCTGTGTGGCCACCACAGAGGAACAGTGACGCTCTCGTCCAAGGCCGAGCCGTCTGTCTGCTGGGGCCGACTCACCCACTCAAGGGCTCGGTTCCAACCCTCCTCCCCACCTCCTGCACCATTGACCCTTTTGCTCCTTGGTCATCACGTCACCAAAACGCCACTACGTCTGTCTTAAACAACAAAATCTCCACCTTTGCTTTTGCTACCAGCAACCATCCCATTTCTCAGCTTCCACTGCAGCAAAAATCCTCAAGATAGCCCTAACCGTCCTCACCAGTCCACCCAAACTGCTATTAAGGTCACCGGTGGCCTCCACATCGCAGACCCCAACTGTTTCTCCGTCTGCCTCTTACTTGGCCGATGAGCAGCATGCAACACGTGTGTCACCCCTGCCCCCCACTGGAAGCATCCTCTTCACTTGGCTTCCAACACACCACATACTCTTGCCACCCGCGGCCTCGGGGGTCACAGCCTCTCCTTCTCATCGCCAGCTCCTCTGCAGAGCTCTGCAGGCAGGATCGCCGCGGCTCATCCCTTCGTCCCCTGCTCCCATCCGGTCTCCGGGCTTTAAACAGCCTCTAACGTGTTGACAGACATCTCTGTCAGTTCCTGACATCTCTACCTAGGTGTCTGTCATCTCAAACCATCCCGTTTCTGTGCTGCCACCACAGGCTTTCCCCGCCCCCTGCCCCACCTGCAGCCTCTGCCACCCCCGCTGGCGCCCCCTCTGGTCATCCAGGCCAGCAGACTGGCCGTTGCCCTCAACACCTCGCTTCCTCTCACTGGCTGCATCCTATCCAGTAGGAGGCTGTCCGCCTTCAAAACACAGACGGGCAACAGGAGTGCAGAAAGGACGGCGTGAATGGGAATACGGACCCAGGCAATGGGCATGCCCTGCATGAAAAGCCACAAAGGCACAGATGTCACTGGAACCCAAGGCCCCTCTTTGTTAATAGTAGCAAATAAGGTCCCACAGGGGTCGACTCAGTTCACATTATGAAGGTTCCCACACGAGGCCAACACTGGCTTTGGTGTGGGAAATTCCTAAATCAAAGAAATATACCCCCTGCCCACCCCACCCCCCACCCCAAAAACCCACACTGCTGAAGAAAACAAGTGTGGCTGGTGTACGCGCCAGCCCGAGAGGGAGGAAGCAGCAATGGACCTTTAAGGGAACGATCTAAATTTCTATGTGACAACATGGACCCTTCGAATTCCAAGTCACCATTTTGCAAACGTACTGCTGTGTCACAATGTTTACTTGTAACTTTTTGTCTTCTGGGACCTCTCAAAGGCGCCTCCCAAGGGGCTTCGGGGTCATTCCATCATTCACGGACGTCTCGGTCTCTGGATGTGGAGTCTTCCACGCTCGATGCTACCACAGATCGTACTTTGTGTTTCCTCTCGCAAGTTCCCTATCGGCGTCTTCATCGTCTTCTTGGGTTTCCTGGGTGTTGCCTGTTGTGCACCGAAGACACCGATGTGACCCGAGACTTCTAGAGGTCAAAAGCTTCTTTACACGGAAAAACACCTCACTCTTACTCTGCACCGACTGATTATACCCAGTCTCACAGCTATTTCCATTGCAAGAATTAGGCATCCTAAAGCTATTGTATCTTACAATCCTTATTTTGGTAACCTTGTTAATTCACGTAACGTCAAATGTCAGAGCTTAGAAATCCCTCCGGGAGGTTATGATCACAGTATCTATGACTGAATTTCAGGTATTAAATTTAAATGTATGTGTAAGGAAATCTATCATTTGAAATATAATTCTAGAAAATGCTGAAAACAGATGGAAAATTCAACTCACTTAATAATCTGGGGATAGCTCAATATAAACAAAGCATAGTCTGCAAGACCTCTCCTGGGGCAGTGACACCATAATGGTGAAGAGCCGGAACTTCGGCATCAAAAAGATTGATTTTAAACCCAGTGAGATTTTTGGGCAAGTGACTAAGTCTATTTCCAAACCTGTGGAATCGGAGGTGGATGGGACTATCCAAGGACAACAGCAAGGGACCCTGGAGATGACAGAATCATTCTGCACCTTGACGGTCCAGTGCCAAGGTCCAGTTATATTCTCCTGGAGGTCTCAGTGTCGTCATCAAGAATAACTGACTACAGAGTACATGAGAGCTGTGTTTCCCCTTCAAACTACTGAACTGAATCTACAATCACCTCCCCCCAAAAAAGGCTTAATTAAGTCATTTGCATATCTTTTCTAATTTTCTTAGTAAAAAAAACTAGACTAGATTCCAAATTGCTTTACACTTTAAATTTAGCAATGACATCACCAGAAGGTGGCGCCACTACCACATGACTGTCCCAGAGCAAGGGCACTTACTCACTTTAAATGTCCTCCTAACGGAACACTATGCTTTCACCAATCAGAATTAAATGCTAACCCCAATCCAGCAGTATTTCCAATACACCTCCTCTGTGAGGCTTGGAAAAAATACGATTTTCAAGAGACATTAAAAAACAACATACAAATAATTTGGGAGCTGTGTACCACAGCAAGCTAAACTGGAAAATACAAACCTTTCCGTCACGTCCTGCGTGACCTGGTGAACCCTTCCAAAGACGAGGCGGATCCTTACCCACCTGGAATTGGGCAGTGGTATCACGGCACTTCTCACACAAACACTTCCTGCTTCGCCAGCTGCCGACAGAACTCGGGCAAAAGGTCTGAGCACTACTATGGAAAATTCCTGAACAGCGACTAGAAGTAAAAGAAAAGGTGAGGGAAGAAAAGCTTTGTCGCTTTTTCATGAAAGCAACGAAGTTCAGAACGTTCTCTTTTCTTACCTTCTCTTTTCTTACGTAAGAACATTTAAAGTACTTTTCAGGGAAAGAAAATTGAGCTGCACCAGTTGGCAGAAATTACCAAGACAGACGCCCGCTACTAGGTGCTGCGTACACAGCAGACATGAACCGCCCGTCGCCAACGCGGGTTTGCGGGAAGCGGCCTGTGGCCCTGGACAGGACGTCCCGGGAGCGTGCGGCAGCAGCGCCCAGGCACCACGGTGCCCCACTCACACAGCCACGTCCAGTCTAACCCGCCACCAGGCCCTGCAAGCAGCTGGGTGACTCACACGAGCTCTGTAGCAGTTTGTTGAAGGGGGGGTTGAGCACATGTTTTAATTAAGCAAAATAAATGAGCTCTTTTTCCCCAAAGAGATTCGTTGTTTTCATGTGCAATTTCTTGTCAAACTATATCTTTCAAAGGTAACCAAATAGTCTGTCCTTAAGTATATAAATTCAAGTCGACTAACCAAACACATGTGTACTAGTTCTATTTACCTGTGCACACAAGAGCACAACCAAAGCAAATGAGAAATGAGGTAGAATCAATTTTGAGCAGTTTATTCTCAAGTCATTACAGTGTTCAACCAGTTGGACATGTAAAGATGACATACGTAAAAGTAAACAATGGGAAGCACACGTATTTCCATTCCGGAAGAAAACATGTTATATGTACAGGGGGAAAATGCAGCAAACATTAAGGTATTCAAAGTAATTTCTGACAATTCAGATGTGACATATTTACAAGAAAAGTATAAGTTTTAAAATAATTAAATAATTTCCATAGACTTACAAAAGTATTGAGATAAATATCAGAAGACCCCCCCCAAATCACAAGAATATTTTCCTATCCTATTGAATACAAGGGTAGTTCCATAAAAAGTCCCAAAATAGAGACAGTATTTTGTCGCTATGAAATATATCAAATCACCAACGCCCAAATCCGGACACAGACATGCAACGTGGAAGCTGTGCCAGGGGGAACGGCAGGAGGCTCCCAAACACCGTGGCCCGTCCGCACAAGGGTTCTCAGGGGTGCGCGTGAGCAAGGAACTTTCAAGAGCCATCACAATGAGTAAAAAGTGATAACTACTTAAAATCTCTTCATTCTATCATTTTTAATGCAGCTGCAAAAAAGGAAACTCTAAATACGACTTTTAGAGATACTAGCTTATGAATAAAAGAGCTGAGTGGGCGCCCTTCGCCTGCCAGGGTTTAGAGCGATGCGGGCAGAGCCCCGGTGCAGAGAGGAACCTCGAGCCCCACCGCTGCAGTGGGACACCCTCTCTCTCTCAGACGAGAACTCACCTTAGCGAATAAAGGAGAAACATGACATGTATGAATTCAAAACAACATAAAACAGTAAATGGTATCATACCACAAAAATAGCAGCATGTGGAACCCAAGACTACTTTCTTAAAGCAAATGTTTAAAACCGCACCGCCACAACAGGGACTGCTCAAACCGGTCTATCTCTCAACATCTCAAACTAAGGATTTTTGATAGAGGTGCTTGTATTTACGATTCCCTGTGATTGAACGCGTACTCAAATTTGTGTTTTAAACCACACACGTGCACAGGCAGTAACATACCGGCATTCCGGTGTCTCTACCGTAAAGTGAGACCTTCTCTAACACATTCAACGCCCCCGAAAGCGAACTTTGCCCCAGCGTGGGAGCCGATCGTGGAAGACGTCTGAGCACATGAACAGAATGAAAAACACAGGCACTTGAATATAGGGTAGGGTGTTAGTGACAAAAAGTAGAGGCCACAATCGCATGAGGAAGGGAAATGTGCCTTTACACCCAAACTTGAGGTCTTTCATCAATCCAAATACAGGAATAAGAACTACGTACGAAACTTTCGTAAGAAAATCAGACCTCCCAGAAATTTCACACCAAATAATTTTCACTGAACAAAGCAATAACTACTGCAAGTCTTAAGTATTTAAACTTTTTCAAACAAATGTCCAAGATACAGTTGTTTAAAACTTAATTCCCCCTTTTTCTCCACCTCAGTACAACCCACAACCCTCACCAACAGTCCAATAATATCCTCTACACCAAACGTATCACTCACTCACCCTGCGATCCAGGGCATCAAAAATGGTTTCGGGTCAAAACAGTCCACACTGTAGTAGAAATTTTACAGCACCACAGACATCACGAGTTTAGGGGCCTTAGACTGGTAATATTTCATTCAATAATATTAACCAGTAAGAATGTGTAAATATTAACCATCTAATAGGAGTCATTGTAGCATTTTAAAAATGACAAGATAATAAGCATTTTTTAATGTTTTAAATTGATAAACATTTAAACTGTCAAATTGATTAGGGAAAAAAAGTCACATAAACATTTTTATCACCCAAATGAGAACACAGAACACTTCGGACAATTGACACTAAGACACTTAGATTTCTTTCCTTTCTTTCTTTCTTTTCTTTCCAAAAGAGACTGACTACGTTTAGTTTGGCCACTCCCTAAATCCTTGGTTCACCAGCTTACGAAGAGTGCACCTACGAGGCAGCGTAATGGATGCGTGGAAAGCCGCGTTGCCCTTAATCATCTTTGGCTGGAGGCCTCGTGGAAGGAAACCACGGGGCCGAAGGGGCAGGCAGGGCTCCGTGGGCTCCCGCCTCACACGTCGCTGACTGGGAGGCTCGCGTCATCCAAGTCCACCGGGTCACAATCTTTTTCCTGAGGGCCGTTTTTACTTTGAGGTTTTAGCAGAGCCTGTTCAGTCACTTTGGAAGCTGGTTCTCTTGGAGAGACAGTCTGGACCTTGGAGTTCCCTGGCTTGACCTTGGCAAGAGATTCGTAAAATCCTCGCTTCTCCACGGCGAAGCTTGAGGCCAGAGAGTTGCTGCGAGAGGCTGTGGAATGTGAGCTGGCGGCTGCGGCCCCAGCGGGGCGGCAGGCGTGTTTGGACTCGGGGCCGGCGCAATGCTCCTGTAAAGAGGGGGGGTGGTCAGACTCGGCCGGTCGCCACGACAAGGTTAGTAACTCAGTGTGAGACTTTATTCTCTGAAAAACAGACAAAACGAAGCGCACACACACAGAGCAGAAGCACAAGCCATGCAGCAAACATGTGCAAGTTCTTTCCCAAGGCAAAGCACTTTTAGGAGTGAGTTTAAAGCGATGATGGCCAACAACCACTTCCACTAAGAAATCAGTTCTGTCACCAAAGCCGAATTTGGGAGCTCTGACACTCTGGGGCCTCAGTCAGCCTAAAATGGAATACTGTGGTCCAGCTGCAACTGAACTGTACTCAAAAGGGGCCAACTAGCTACTGTTTTATTTAAAAGCTTACTTAAATCAACAGTAGGAATCATCCCACATATTTTAAATGGCATACATTCCCCAAATTCTGCAACTACTAGTACAGTCTCGTCGCTTTTTAGTTCACTGCATTTGTTTAGTTTTGAATACCATACATTCTCATATGGCTTAAGATTGTAAAGGGAACACAGGGCGCAAATTTAATCAGCTATCGTAACTATGGTGAAATAATTATCAGTTGTGAACATTAATTTCGACATGCTTCTAACTCTATCAAATCTGAGGATAACTTCAAATATGACCATTCCAAATGCGACCCTATATAGTTCCCAGTATATTGTGTTCATTTATGAGACCAGTGGTTTTGAAAACAAAGTGCTACAAATCACCAACATGACAAATTTAGACGGCTGAATTTCAACTGCGATTTAAAAGGCCATGCAAACTGCAGCAGTTCATCCAGTGCACTGACAGGCATGAGTCTGCACGGATTAGAACAAGGATGTGTTTCAAGCGGTGTAGTATTAAAAAATTTCAAAATACATAAAATACAGAAGTTGGAACTCTTGTGGCAGCTCAGTAAAATAACTTTTAGAGAATAGCGTAATATGACTTTTTCAGTTAGTAAAGTTCTATTTTTCATCATTTACTTATTTTTTCGAAATACATCTCCATCCTGAGGACTATAGTGCAACAGTTGGCGTTAGTGTTGACGTGGTTACAGTAACTGCAGAAGGCAGTGTGATTAACTCAACTTTCTAGGATGAGTGGTAAGTAGTGAGTGAGTCCGGGCCCTCTAGTAAGAAGGCACGTTTGCGTAAGAGCCCACATACGTGCCGCATTCACCAGTTCTCGATGTATACCTCTGTATACAAGGGTTCGACAGCCTTCTGGCCTGCCGCATCTGGAACACAGTGCAAAGCTACGATTAGAGTTGACCTATCCTGGGGAGAGGGAGGACAGAGAAAGGCGCGCTGACAGTCACAGCGAGAGAGTCCGACTGGCCCCCACCACAAGCACAAAACACAGACGCCCTTCTCCAGCTCGTCCACTTCCCAGCAGACACTGTTTTTGCAGAGAGTCTCATACCTGACTGCTGAAAAGTCACATAAAACACAGGCAGTTACTGAAGTAACACCTAGGAAATGAACTTTCTGATATTCCAAAAAGAATATAAGGAGAATGCCTTAATTGGAAATGAGAAAGATGGATCTGTATTTGCTGATCTGTAGTTACTAACAGTAGGAAACTATTAAAAGACAATATTACTCCCAGGAAAACACTGAAAGTACAGATTATCTAGCATTCCCAAGGAATCTGGATAATTAATATCATGGTACACACCAGACCCCGTTCTGTAGGCCAAAGTGCTACATTTCAAGACACTTAAAACATTTTTCATTCCTTAGTAGAACTGGTATTTTCACATCAGAGACCAGTGACCAAAGTATTCTAAAGGCATATCTTATTCCTATAATGTACTCAAATATCGTCAACTAAAAATTAAAAACATTTTTCTTACTATTTCTCAGAATGCTTAGCTGTTTCAATGTTACGCCATACTACCACAATGATAATTAAGATTATGAACAAAAGCAGCCTTTTAAATTAACCTACTAGGAAATGAGAATGAAACGTGAAATGGAAAGTACTTATTGACTGAGAGCAGTCAATTGTATTTAAGGTTCCAGCTGCTCAATGTCTTATGGCACTAGTATGCCAAAAAAGAAAAAACTAAAACAAAACAAACAAAAAAAGCCACCTCAACTGAAATTACAGGAAGCAGAGGAAATCAGGACGTTCACAAAAGTGCAACGCTGCACCTGAAGGCTCCTTATACAAATAGGCCATGTACTGTACAAAGAATTGGTCAAGTTGTACCAAACCTAGGCCTCCTGACAAGTTAAGAACTCCTAAAACAAAGCAAGGAAACAGTCATTCTTTAGTTGCCCTGCTTGTGCATTTAAGACAATACAATGCACAGAAAGTTATGTATACATAACACTACAAGGAAGCATTAAATTAGAAATGCATTATTTTTTTGCAAGTCCAATTGGTATGAAAGTGACCATGCAAATAAATCTCAATACAGAAAGAAACCAGGAGGACAAGGGGAAGAGGAAGGAACATAACTCGACAGGATGGGGAAACCCAAGGGAGCACCACCCCAGAGAACAGGAGACATACAGAAGACGCCGATCGGCCGGGTCCCCGCTGCGCGACAATGGCTCCAGAGACAGCTTTAATCCAGCTGTGCATCTCTTCAGGGCTATCGGCCTGAGAAAAAGAAAGGACTCATTTAGTCGATGTTTCCTCAAAGTCAGCTCTTTACCTGCAAGCCCAACGGATGCATTTTGGTAATAAACTGTTAACAACAAAGTCATTCTAAGGCAATGGATTCAAAAAAATTTTAGAAATCACCTTTCCTCTATCTGTATTTGCTGCTATATTGTCTAAATTTGCCACAAGAATATTTATGTAACTGTATAGTTAAAAAATGATGACATTATTTTACATACTATTTTTCTAGAAATAATTTCTTAGTAGTAGCATAATTAGTACTCATTACTAGTAGTACTAATAATTTCTTCATAGTACCATAATCCTAAAATAAGTATTGATAGTCAAAGTCCAAAGTATATTTCCTGATAGGACCTTGGCTTCCAATGTGAACTAAAAATCTTATTATGACTTTAATCCAATTAAACTATGCCCTAGGAGGGGTGGTAGAGATACTGCCCTTAACTTCTACATTCTAGAATCTGGAAGTTCAAAATTTTTTAAATATATTCCTTTTGAACCAATGATATTAACAAATACTTTTCAAAAGGAAAAACTCAAAGTAGGCCAAGCTAAAGCATATACCTCCCTTCACTGCAAAGAGGAGGACACGTCCAGAAATCAACTGGCAAAATAAAGAGGTTTAAAAAGGTTCACGCTCTTATAGTTACTCTCGATCTACAAAATCATCCTACAGGAGTAAGAAATTCAGGCAAATTTATGCACAAAAACGTTCACCACCGCGTGATTTATCACAGTAAATGTACGAAAACTATGTGAGTGAGCGTTGGGTAACAAAGTAGTAAGTAGACAGTTTAACTGTGAAACACTCACACAGTCGTACAGCACAACTCTAAAAGGTTCCCACATTAAACAAGTAGGATATAAACTGTAATTAATATTGGCTCCACCTGCCATAAAAATACATGTCTTAAGAAAGGCAATAAAAACATTAAGAATGGTTGCATGAATGTGGTATACTGTGTGTTTTATAAACCACCCAAGTTTTTCATATTTTTCTTCTTTTTTAAAAGATTTTATTTATTTATTTTTAGACAGAGGGGAAGAGAGGGAGAAACGTATCAATGTGTGGTTGCCTCTCACGCACCCCCTACTGGGGACCTGGCCAGCAACCCAGGCATATGCCTGACTGGGAATCGAACTGGTGACCCTTTGGTTTGTAGGCCGGTGATCAATTCACTGAGTCACACAAGCCAGTGCCATATTTTTCTTTATTTTCTAAACTTTCTGCAGTAAGCATATGTTAAATCTTATAAAATAAAAACAATTTTTAAAAAAAATTTCCAATCCAATTGAAGTGGTGAGTAAAAGGTATGTACAGGATGTTTCCCTATTATTAACGAAACTCTAAGATCTACTGTCTACTTTTACTACGGGTATTTGAGCCCCCCCTTTTATAAAATTACCAAAAATGATATAGAATCAAAATTCCAAAATATGTGCAAAAAAATCCAAGTTGAAAGCCCACACTTAGCATCTAGGTTAAAGTAGCATTTTCCTTCCTCCAAACACTACTTAATTCTATTTGACTAACTCATAGCAAAGAAAACTCTTATTTGCTGAACATATGACCTTACTACTAATCTTACAAAACATTTTTTGGTGAATTTGCCATATATTTTGCTTATTCTCATAAGCTACAAGTTTACTTCACCTCTAAAATTATTCACTGCTTGTTAAGAGGACCTATAATCTTCAAAGAAGTATCTTACCTGCACATAGAAAGTTCGAGACGATGTTACAATTTCAAAGAGGTTGTCCCTCATCATTATGTCACTGTTAAAAAAAAAAAATTTCCAAGTATACTTCAATAGCAGCTGATAGTTTCTCTTTCACTTTGTTACCACCAAGTATATGTCAACAGAAAGTAAATATTAGAGATAAAATACTGATTTGAGAAAAGCAAATTATCAACTTTTCAACTTATTTTTACATTAAATTTTACTTATTTTATATAGTTAGATCTATTTCAGAAAAGGTTCATAAAACTACTTAAAAATCCAAAGTCTTAAACACAAAGAAATCAGTTTGCTCAAATGCTACAAAAGTTACAGTTTTCTCACAAAGCTCTATTCTGCACCAACCTCAAAATACTAAAACACAAATACATCGATCTGTTTAATTTGATAGCCTTTTCCTTTCCATTAATAGGTTTAAGGATTGTTTCCTAATTTTTAGTTTTCAAACAAAAAAGTCTCAATACTTCAATCCAAGTGTTTTAAAAGTTCTAGCATATACCAACCATAAGAAGTTAAAAATAACACTAGGATGCAAAAAGTACCATCGGAAAACCATATCCAACTGCAGCGTTACTGTGCATTAGTCACACACAAATAATACACAAGTCAGAGCCAGTGCTTACCTTTGCTTGCATTCCTGAACTTTATGAACCTCTTTGAGTGGTATTACACGAAGAGGTTCCTTTTCCTGGGGGGGGAAAGCAAACGGATACATGCAGTATAGTCCTCAGTTAGTTGCTTTACTTAGAGAGCTACGTGAAAATTACGTTTCTTTCTTAAAGCAAATCTAAGACATAAATCGTCCTTCTTGAACCATTCAGTATCAAAACAGCTCAAACACTACAACTTTATTAATATACACTGTGGTTTGAAACAATCTAGTACCATAATTACTAATTTTAATGCTGACACTGCCCCAAATTTGGTGAGGGGAAATTTTCCAGTTGGATTTTGGATCCTGTAACATGTCCCTATCATTCTGCAAGCACTTCCTTGCTTTCTGACATAAGAAATTCCAGTATTATTTTATTCTTATTTCTCAGGCCCCAGGCCATTTCTCCAGGGACCCTAAGTTTCTTTCAGGGGAAAAAGGTAGTTTTTTCAGTGCACAGAACTACGGAGTATATCATAAATATATAGATACGTGTAAACAGGTGAATACATTTATACCTATATTTATTTCTATATCCATCTGTATATGTTTGAAGTTCTCATCAGCATTTCCAATTCTAATCTAACATAAAAATTTTGTTTCATATTTATTACTCACTCCTTCAGCAGTGAAAACGCTGACTACTGCTACCCTTAATCATTTCCTTATTCTATCAGTAAGCATATGTAACTATTCTATCGTCTCTGCTACCACTCTCTCCAGAGTGGATGCCCTCCTCTCCCTACTCCATGCGGAGCTAACCTGCCGAGACGGCTGCCTCGTTCTGCCCACACACACCTGGCTACTCTGCTTCTGCTCCCACCACTATCGCGGATGCCTACACTGATTCTCCTCACCTAAAAAATTTAGGTCTGAATTGTTTAGGATTGTTGGGGGGAGAAGATAAGAAGGGGCCCCTCTCCTCAATTTTTAAGATACTTTATTTGAGGACTATTTAGAAGGTATCCAGCCATGTAATATGAAAAACAGAGAAATTTATTGAAGAAGTTACAAGATACAGGAAACATTGTACGTAGGACAACGATGCCTCGTTCCCTTCAAGGTAGGCACCTTGGGACCTCACACAGTTCTCCCAGCATCTCTTCCACTGTTCAAAACACTCTGCAAAATCCTTTGCGGGAATCGCCGTCAACTGCCCCATCATATTTTCTTGAATCTCATCGACGGTCTGAATTCTCTTCCCTTTCAAAAGTGATTTTAGTTTTGAGAAAAACCAGAAGTTATAAGGCACCAAATCTGGGATATAGGGAGACTGAGTCACCTGGGGGATTTGGTGTTTTGCCAAAATACTCTGCATGACATGTGATGCGTGAGCAGGCATGTTTGTCATGATGAAGCTGCCAATCACCAGCTGCCCATAGCTACAACCGTTTTCAACATATTGCATCTCTCCACCGACGAACAACACTGAGGTGGTACTCCTTAATAGCTGTTTGGCCTGAAGGGGTGCACTTATGATGGACAATGCCTTCCCAATCAAAAAACAGTTAACACAGTCCTGACCTTGCTGCAACTTGTCACACCATCTTCAGGTACAGAGAACCAGGCAACCTCCACTGGGACGACTGGGCCTTCATTTCCAGATCATAGCCACAGACCCACCATTCATCTCTGGTCATGACCTTCTTGAGGCAATCTGGGTCATTGGTAGCAGTCTGAATCAAGTCATTAGCAACTGCAGCAAAATGTTCCTTCTGCTCTGGTAGCAGAAGCTGCAAAGTGAATTTTACCATGAAACATTTCATGAAAACATCCTGCGTCAAAATCTCGGACACAGTAGTTTCTGGAATTCCCAGATCAGCTTTAGTTCTCACAGTGTCAGTCACCAATCTTCGTTGATTGCAGCCCGTACATGTGAACATTCTCAGGGGTTCTGCTTGTTACAGCCTTCCAGAATGTGGATCACTTTCAACAGATTCTTGACCATCTTTGAAGTATTTGTGCCACACTTTTTTATTTGCACTGTACTCACCGCATCATCCCCAAAATTCTTCTGAACCGTCCAAATAGTTTCCGTGGAGGGATGTTCAAACTTAAGGCAAAACCTGATGCAGATTCATTGCCCTACTCGCTCAGTCATTTTGAATGCGACAGCCACACACTACACATGCTCAGTCAATGGCATCTACCACCCCCCACTAACTAGTATGGTAAAGGCATAATTATTCACACATGCACACTCCAGTCTACTCTCCTTGGCTGCCAGCTCACATCAATGTCACACAAACCATTCTCATTATATTAACAATGGCTGCACTTTTTCCGGACAGACCCTGTACATTAGAGATATTAATGTCTGATCTCTGACACATGCTACAAATACTTTCTCCAGTTTTCAGTTGCATACTTAAATCTTTCAAACTTACTAAAAACAAATTTAAATCCTTATCTTTCAGAGATCTATATTAAAATATTTACAGATGAAATGATAATGTCTTAAGATTTGTTCAAAGCATGAAGGGAGAAGTGGGTGGTGGTACAGAAGAAACAAAACTAGCCGCATGTTGATAATCAGGAAATCTGAGAAATAGATCCAGTCTAACTTAATGTTTCAACTTTTCCATATCAAAAGGTTTTATGAAAGAGCCCTTTCATACTTTAAAACGTCGGTTTTTATCATATATCATTCTTTAGCATACACAAAAATATATAAGCAAAATAAATTGGTTAAGGCTTTTTAAAACCTCACATCCAAATTCTAGTTCTCCTGAATCACTTTTTGACTAGGAGCCATCAGCATCACCGTTTTTCACCCCACACCGATCTCTGGGCCAAAAAGAGCGTTGATGACGCAGCATGCCTTAAGAATACTTCACTGGGCCCTGAGGTTTTCTCCCCAGCTGCCAGCCCCCTTGCCGGAGGTTCAGATGCTGGTATCTGTGGGTCTCACCCAGGATGCTGGGCACATGCCAACAGTGGCAACTGGAGCACGCCGCTTCCTGACTGCCCCGCACCTGCAACTCTAAGACACCCTCCAATCTCAGAAAAGTTGAAATGTGCATCTTAGTAATTGATAAGGATCAATAATTATAAATATACATAGTACTTTCAGCTTTATCTGTGTTTTCTAATTAACATATTCCTAAATACACATATTTCCCTAAATCCTATGATAGTTCAGTATGATTTGTCTCAGATTTTACAGCATAATGTCCATATGCAGGTTTTCAAAATTGAGCATATATTTAATAGTTCTTATCTCATTAAAATTACTGTGACAGACGTACATGTCCATTTCTCTGGCAAAACAAACTCGTGAAGGCCGGAACATCACTGAGCGTTTTTGATTCCCAGTTCCCTGAACAGCGCACCAGGGCCATGGAGAGCTCCACGAACGTGTGCTGCGTGGGCTCTTCCCAAGAGTGCTGGCATAATTAAAAGCAATGAATTGGTGCTGGTTGGTGTGGCTCAGTGGACTGAGTGCCGGCCTGTGAACCAAAGGGTCGCCGGTTTCATTCCCAGTCAGGACACATGTCTGGGTTGCGGGCTAGGTCCCCAGTGGGGGGCATGTGAGACACAACCAGTTGATGTATCTCTCACACATCAGTGTTTCTCTCCCTGTTTCTCCTTCCCCTCCCTTCTCTCTAAAAATAAATAAATAAAACCTTAAAAAAAAGCAATGAATCAACCTGCTAACCAAGCACATCTGCAGCCTTCTGAGACACCAAGGCTGGTATTTTTTGCACCAAGTAACTAGTACTTCCAGTTGAGGCTCTTAGAATTTGAAGTGTGAGGAAGGCCCCCATGCTAAAATGGCTGTTGTTATGCCATGTCACTTTCCATCCGTCCAAAAACACCTACTGATTATCTAACAAGTACTAGGGGCTGCATTCATAAAAGGGTACAAAGAAAATCTGCCCCCTAGAAGCTCATGCAGCAGGTACCTGGTAAAGACAAGTATGCACACAATTACAAACAGAGTGAGAAGTAGCACGAGAGACATGGCAATCAGGCACCACGGTGGGTAAAGAGAAGCACTTAATGCGTGTCAGGAGCTTCCCGGAACAGACACCTGCAGTGAATCTTAAGAGTCTCTTCTTACTCTCTAGTGCTCTGCTGTCCAATACAGCAACCACTAGCTATACATTTAAATTTGTAAGTATTAAATATAATCAGTTTTAATTTTGAAATAAAGTGAGGCTCCTCAGTCACACTAGCCAAATTTCCAGTGCTCAACAACCACAAGTAGCCAGAACAACACACGGCCAATGCTCACACAGGACATTGCCATTAGTGTAGAAAGTTCCACAGTGCTGTTCCTGGGCCTTCGTTCAAATAAAACACTTGGTTCCCCTCCAAAGGTCCCGTAAAACAATATGAGGGAGACCAGATGTGTAAAGTATAGAATTGCATACAATTTATCCAACTATCTATTGCAAAACTCAGGTCACAGGACAAGAAAATTTTAAACAAGGATGTTACTCAAACCAATGAAAAAGGAATGTCGATCTATTTCTACCGTCAGAGAGAACAAAACATCTTATATGAAGGAACTCAAAAGTGAATCTGATGGGAAAAGAAAGTGTGAGAGAGGCTACAGAACAAAGGCAGAAATAAAGAGGGCTAAATGGTGGCTTTCAGGGACTTAATTCTGTCCACCACCTCCACCAGCATCCCTTTAAGGAAATTTGCAGATGGTTCGGGGGTAGGGGGGTTCAGATATTTTTAATTCTTTCAAGGTGGAATGTCTTGGAAAATATGGTCTTTTTTAAGGTATATTTAACAAAAATACCATTAACCAAAGCATCACAACAAAAAATGAATTGTATGTACCTCTCAAAACCAGATTTTAATTATTTAAAAAACAGAAAATCAGAGAAATAAATCACATACATATGTATATAAAAATCACCACAGTATAATACTTATCAAACATATAAAAGCAACATTTATGACAGAGCGACATACCAGTTCAGATTTGAAGTAGCCTATTGTGTTTTCATCCAACTGAAAATATCTTCTCTTCCAGTTTTTCATCTACCAGAGATGAACACAGACATAAGACTTCTGTTTCTAAGAATGTCAAATGTTAATAACCATTTAATTATTCTGAAATGAACCCACAATTGGAAATGCCAAGCACTGAGAAACTCGCATTACCCTCCCATGAGAAGACAAACGAAACTTCATTTCTTCTGCTCCTTAGGTCTTGAACTGCTAATTCAACCTTGGTGGCTGGCTTTCAGCTTTTATCTTATGATTTTATAATACAGTGTCGTATTTTTGATGCTCTAAAAGTTTAAACAAAGCACTTCCCCATCCCCTCCACCCCCAAATCCCCATAAAATAAATGCTCTCAGGAGTTGAAGAGCAAGAACAGGAAATGTCATTAAACCACATCGAGTTTCTCCATCTATACTCATAAAACGCCCAAGTGTTTCTGTAAGTACTTGATACTTAATGGTAAAACAACAAGTGTTTTTAAAAATGAGCCTACTTTTACAAATATTTTTTGTCAATGAAACACAGCTTTTGTGAAAGCACTTCAGCATCTTACAGGGCTGGTATTTTAGACTTAAAAGAGTAAAACTCAGAGAAAGGAAGGTCCCCTGGCCCCAGCTGGGGGCTCAGCTGGTCAGAGCGCCTCCCCAACATGCCAAGGCTGCGGGTTCCATCCCCACTCAGGGCACGCGCAAGAACCAACCAGTGAGCGCACAAATAAAGGAAACAACAGATCAGTGTGTCTCTCTCTTTCTAACATGAATTTTTTTTAAACATGAAAGAAAGAAAGGAACATCTCCTTAAAAGCCCTAACACACAAGCTAGTCCCAGCTGGAGGACTCTGACTTCTCTGTAGACATGGGAGAGTGAGAAAAATCCAGCACTCACCTTCATTTCCCATAACCTAAAGAATCCTCCAAAAAAGGTCAAACAATTAGGACTGAAAGAACCTTCCCCTGGCTGACCTAAGCTAATTAGAAGGGATGTGAAACCAAAGAAACTGCCAGCAGCCCTGGCTGGTGTGGGTCAGTGGATTGGGAATGGCCCCATGGACCAAAAGGTCGAAGGTTCGATTCAGTCTGATTCCAGTCGGGACACATGCCTGGGTTGTGGGCCAGGTCCCCCGTTGGGGGCGTGCCAGAGGCAACCTGGTCAATGTTTCTCTCCCTCTCTTTCTCCCTCCATTCCCCTCTGATAAATACAGATAAAATCTTTTTAAAAAAATAGAGAGAGAGAGGGAGGGTGGGAGGAAAGAAAAAAGAAACTGCTGGTAAGCTTGCAGTCTTTCTTCACTTACAGAATTCTCTTCATTTGAAAACTTCCCTTTACTTCCTTACAAAATTCTGAAGATTTAGTTGAACCAGAAAGAATGACTCACATTTTAAAAAGGCTCTTTGGCACCTCAGAAACGCTGGTAGATGCACTTGGCTCTTCCTACAGCCCCCACCCTGGGCCCGGCTGTGTGGGAATGTCTGGCTGACCCGTAACAGCGCTAGCTAAGGACCAGGCGCTGTGCTGAGCACTCTCATGTTTGCCCATTCAGAAACCCTTCCGGACGGCAGGTTTTACAATATGGCTTTCCTTCAAAAGAAACTGAGAGGCTGAGAGGTTACGTAGCCCCAGGTCACAGAGCTTTCAACTGAAATCAGCCCAACATCAAACCCACACCGAGTGCTGGGCTGACTTCCACACCCCACTCCCCACCCACCTGCCTTTCCTGCTCTTTCCCCGAGCCACTCCCAAGGCGGGTGTGGAGATCAATAGAAAAATGTTTTGAAATAAATAAAACTGTTAGGAAAGCTCATTTAAAATTGAAGGTCAGTGGTAATAAGCGTTCATTTACCCAGCTGCTCAGAGACCAAGAAAATAACAGCATTGAGTTATGAACACAGAATAACCCCTATTCCACCTCCTGACTCCTCGGCATGCTGATCTCCCACTTTGGGTCTTGCACAAAATGAACAATTTGTATGCTGAGTTCGATAATGCAACTCAGTTTCTTTATTGCACACATTCTGGTCAGCTACTCACCACCGCCCCTTGCTTTACACAATAGCCAGCTTTGATAACTGCGCTGTCTGAAGGTGGCTTAGGAGTAAAGTAAGGAAGATGGCTTTGCGACCGCTTCAGATGATTTCTGTCAATACCATCACCACAGTCATTTACTTCTTCTTTCTACGATGAAGCAAAAGAGAAATACAGTGTTCCTGTGTGTTTGGCTTCAAAGCAAACTTGTAGTGCAGCACAGGCAATATGGCCGGTAAGACTGCACAGCCGTGTTTGTTCAGTGCCAGGTGGGCACCAGACCCGTCAGGGGAGCGCTTTGTAGAGGGCACGGCTGTCCAACCACTGTGCTGTGCACCCGAAACTAATAGAAGATAGACAGCACTGAATGCAAACCATAACTGGAAAAAGTTTTTAAATTGAAAGAAAAAAGTCATACTTGTAGGTCATGTTGTTTCCTACTAGAAATCTTGAACTTTACCTAAGTTAGGAGCACTGATTTGCAAGTAAAAAGTTTTCTAATTAATTTCACATACTTGATCCTAACTTTCCCATCACTGATTAAACCACAGATTTGTATTTCTCTTGTTTCCTAGAAGCCCTGAGACCTGCGCTCTGTGTGTGTGTGTGCGTGCATGTGTGCGTGTGTGTAAGGGGTGGAGGTTTAACTTTGTATCTTGAAATAATTATATAGATTCACAGAAAGTTTTTTTTTTAAGATGTAGAGTGCTAAGCACTCTTCAAACCAGTGCCCCCAAACAGGGATACTCTGTAACTACAATACATTATCAAAACGGACACTGGAGTCCAGACTGATGAGGCTCAGTCCCATCCTTCAGCAAAGAGGAGGGTCACCAGTTCGACTCGGGTCCGGCACATGCGTGGGGTGCCGGTCTAGCTCCCCGCTGAGGTACGCATGCATGGGAGGCAACCAATACATGTTTCTCTCTCACACTGATGTTTCTCTCCCTCTTTCTCCCTTCCTTCCCCGCTCTCTAAAAAGAAAAGGTGAAGAATAATTTTTGATGACTTGAAAGATGTTTGAGATGTAAGTGAAAAAAGCTGCTTACAAAATACAGCAGACCTTTGAACAAAATGGGGGTCAGGGACACCCCAAAACTTCGCGTCCCTCATATCCACAGGGCACTGGTTCCACAACCCCCTGCATATGCCAACATCCACAGATGCTCAGGCTCCCTATGTGAAATGGTGTAGTCAGCGCAGGCAATCAGCCCTCTGCATCAAAGGACCCCCGACCAGGGATGGAAACCAGTACAGGTATTTACCAAAAACCAATCTGTGTAGCGACAGACCCATGCAGTTCAAATCTGTGTTGTTTAAGGTTCAATTATATCTCCATTTCTGAAGGTAAAAGCACACAGAAGGCTCAGAAAAAAACACAAAATACCAAGTGTTGTTTATCTGTGATTTCTAAATTTTTTACAACACACTTTTGAAATAAACAAGTATGTAAGCTTTGTGTTAACTGACTACTGTACTGCACTAATTCAGAAGACGTCTTGTTTTCATTTTGACAGCAACACTGAAATCAATCTGCAGTAATGAAAGCATCAAGCAGAAGAGGGAGGAATTTGCTACCTGAGTTGGAGTAATGATGGGTACGCCACCAACGATGTCGGTTCTGTAAGACACCTGCTTCTTCCCGCATTCTCCTTGGCGACTCGGGTTTTCAGAATGAGGCTGTGAGTCTGACTGCTTTGGTACCTGAAACAGAAAGTCGGATGAATGGTTTTGCAACCAATATTACATACGATACCCTCTTTTATCACAGAATTTCCAGTTTAAATAGTCTATTTACATAAGCCTAACACAGATAAAAATTACTGATAGCGTGTGTATGTAGCCACTTAAGTTCTCATACTACATTTTCAGTGACAATAATGTTTACAATACAGCCACAATTTACAGAACGCTTGCTTACTTGGGCAGGAACCATCTCATGCATTTTCTCATTTCATCCTCCCATCCAGCCCTGTGCACGGGGTAGATCTTCGCTGCAGCAGTAACACAACAGGCTCAGAGGCGTTAGGGAAGGCACGACGCTGGAGCGCAGTTTAACTGTCTTCCGCCCCCAACCGCTCCACTACACCTGTTCGTCAGAGCACTTAGTGCTGTCCTGCAGCTCTGCGCTGTTATCCTGTCCTCCCCTCCATCCCGCTCATGCCTCGGCCGTGCCCCTGAGGACAGGAGGGCAGCGTCTGCTACTGAAAACATACTTAGGAGTCAATACATGTTGGAAGACTGACTCAATAGAGAAACCCAAAAGCAGGAAGAAAATAAATAAAATACTTATAAATTTAAAGTCAAAATATTCAAAACTACTTAAAATTTATTAGGAGTTTTAAAAAGAATTCCAACATCTACATCAGTAACAAATCACTCACAAGAATAAACAGTGACTGTTAATATATGAATTTCATATACAACACCTCACTAAAGTGGAATCGAAGGCATTACAAGTGTTTAACATACACTTTATTTTTAAAAATGTTTAAAATGTTTTATTTTTATTTGATGTTAAAACGTTTAACGTGCCCTGGCTGGTGTAGCTCAGTGGATTGAGTGCGGGCTGTGAATCAGAGGGTCGCGGTTCGATTCCCAGTCGGGGCACATGCCTGGGTTGCAGGCCAAGTCCCCAGTGGGGGCCAAGTGAGAGGCAACCACACAATGATGTTTCTCTCCCTCAAAAAAAAAAACAAAAAACAAAAACGTTGAACGTCATTTTTCTTACATGGCCTAATCAGGGAATAAAGCCCACGGTTAACTACTATTTCTATCAATAGACTGTTTCATGTAGTCTGCATCTGAGTTGTAAATTTTTAAGGTTTGAATAAAATGTAATGAAGTATGCTCAGCACCAATTATGATGCTGAACATGATATTTCACCTCTCGCCAATGATTTAAAAGGCATCTGAGGATCTTGCAGTCTATCAGAAAAATTATGACAAACACTACCGACCAGCACAGGAGTAAAGGTGTAAACACATGTAATTTAAAATTAAATAGCTTGTCTGCCGCACAGTTAATTCTGCTAACAAGGTCCTGGCGCAGCTACAGGGGACACCATTCACACCGTATTCAAAGACCCAAACAAACCGTTTATTGATTCCAAAGCAGTG